>JBANCZ010000679.1:0-30894 GCA_037040025.1 Sphaerogastrella javana | reverse complement strand
ATGTTTTCCCTTTGCTGACTCTGGCATTTGGGCTTTATTTTGTATTATTTCTGTTTGTTTTGTTCTTCTTATTGCTCTGTGTGTGTGTGTTGCTGTTTTTTTTTACTTTCTTGCCCTAAGATTCTCAAATTTGCTAATTTGTGAACTTTTGTGTTCACATTACAATTCGTTATGTTTCTTTCTGCTGATTCCGATTCTATTTCTACTTCATTTCTTCTCCATATCTTCGAATCTCTTCAATTCACTTTTCCTCTTCGCTGTTCTACTCTGCTCTTTACTTGGGTAATTCAAGCATCTTTCATATACTTGCTCGAGTTACAAATACCCTGTAATATGTTCAATAGTATACACTTTTTTACTACCTTCATTTTACTCTCATCAAAAAAAAACTTAAATTCTTAATGAAACCTTAAGTTTTACATTCCCTATAAAACATTTTCATTTTATTTATATTGTAATTAAAATATTAAGAATATAAAATCAACAATTTTAATTTATACAAAATTATTTTCCTTACTTTAGTAAGGCTCTAAAGAATTTTTAAAAATTTGTTTAAAAAAACCCCCATTTTATTTGTTAATTTACAATTCTTTCAAATTTACTTCTAAACATAAAAATAAATAATAAAACATTATAATATTTATAAAACTAACAAAGCCATATCACTCATACATGATTCTACAGGGTATTCATGCAGTCGAGCAAGCTATTTGTGTTACTTTCACGTCAAACCTGAGGTTGTCCCTTGACTATATTAAGCTTCTCACTTTTGCGCTTTGTTTTTGTTTTTTTGTTTTCTTTTTTTATTTTTTTCCGGGTGTGTTGGTTGTTTGGGGTTTTCGCTGTGGGACGGTGTGAGTGTGTGTGGGGGGGGCTTCAATTCAATTTAAGACGATAACATCTTAATTTGTATTAATAAATACTTATACCGTTTTCTTTTTCACAGCTACCTTGTCAGCATTATTTCGTTAAACATTGACAGACCCTGCACTTTTCGACGTCCTTCGTCTGGTCCTCTAGAACTTTTGCTGACTCCCAGGGTTTTTCAATCGCTCGTTCAACAATTATCGATAGGCATATTTACTGAAGTATTTATGAATATTTTAATTGATTACCAAATGCAAATACATCTATATATATATCATTCGGTTTTATTCACATTTGAATTGGTGTGTTCTTATTAGTGAGTATACTTAATAGTAGGGACGGTGCCCGAGAGTGTTACCGCGTCGGCTATTATTAGGCGTTTAGTATTTTTGATTCAGTTATCGGTAGTATTATACAGGGTCGTAAAATATCGAAATTAATGTGCTTCTTCCAATAATCTATATCGATGTCATATAATATTTCTACATTTACATTAAGTATGACAGACAGAGACAAGGCACAATCACGTCTTGAGATTTTATCCTGATCAGGAATATATACATAAATAATGTATATATAAAGAGTTCCCAAAGATGGTAGATATTGAAGTTTAATAATTTTATTTACCCTATAAGAAGCAATTCCAGAGATCATGGACATTGAAGATCTGTTTTGGAGAAACCTTAAATCATGTGAATCTTAAAGCATAATTAAGTAATTGTCAGATTTATTGACTGAAATTGTATTTGGCATTTAAATTAACGTAAGATTGTATTAATTAATAAAACAAACAGCGATTGTATAACTACAGATGGTATAGGTTTCATTAGCAGGTCTCAGCTTACAGTCCAGGATGGAACAAGAAGAACAACTTCTGGCTGAAGTAGTGGAAGAAATTGAAATGAAATTGATAAACAAAATCGGGCATGGGAGTGACAGTTGGACTGGGCGTGGTAGCGGCAAAGACGGCGTTGGGTAGTTGGGTAGTTACGTGGATGGATGGTTATGGGCATTGGAATAGGTAAAAAACGCACGAAGTGCGCATTAATTAAAATGTGAAACCTAATAAATTTAAATTACAACTTTCAATAAAAAAGAACTTTTTAACGCCCAACAGTAGACAAACACCGTACAGACTATGCAGAGAGGTAGCGGCAGCTGCTTCCTCAAGGAGGATGATGAGTTGAGAGCTAAGAGCTGAGAGCTGAGAGCTGAGATCTGAAAATGTTGGGGGAGCTACAAAAAACTTTCAATGCGCTGAAATTATTTAATGAGCATGAAAATTGCGGGGCAGCCCAAAAAAACGAAAAGATATATATATATATACATATATATTTATGTATATAGTATATAAGGAAATATAAAAAGCCTCAACGAGAGCCAAATTTGGTTTGTCAAGTTCCACCCTCGGTGAGTAGAGTTCGGGCAAAAAAAGGGCTGTACGAACACATAGCGCGACAAATAGATAACCTCAGGTAAAAATTAATAAACATCCTGCCGCACAGCCAGACCATCGAACAACGGTCCGTCTATAAGTCCGTCTGTTAGTACTTTAACCGTAACCGAAACAAAAATAAAACACAAAAAGCATGGGGGCCTTTGCCGTGTGATTCCATAACCATTCATAACAATTGCTGTTTTTTGCGCTTTTTGTCGGTGTTGCGTTTGTTTTGCTTGTAATCAAAAGCGTTTTCATTGTTTAACAATTAAATTGCTGGAAAAGGCATCATTAGCCGTCGCTAGAGAGAGAGGAAGAGATATTGAGAGGGAGAGCCCTGTTCATTTGAAGCCCAGAAAGAAAGCCTTAAGAAGCACAAAAGAAGCCAAAAGATGCGCGGTACATGGCAAGGGGTAAAGTAAATGAAAACATTGCTAGGAATACCCCACGGTAATGGGTCGCTGTCGCCCATTAATGTTGCCAACTATGCTGGGGTACCGGCGGGGCAGGCAGCCCAATGAGCCACAGTGCGCCGGAGTTACAGTCAGAGCAAAGTTCACTTTCAGGCAGACAAAAATAACAATGCCAGACTGTGTCAGACCCTGCCAGACCCTCACAGACCATGCCAGACTATGCCAGACAAATGTCTAAGGCGCTGCCAAGGTACCAGGGGCATGGGCCGTGTGAGTACGAGTACGAGTACGGGTACGAGTACGAGTGCTGGTGCGGGTGGGATGTGGCGGCGGCAGTTTTTGGCCGCTGCGGGGCATTACTCTGGGGCAGGAAGGCAGAACGGGGGCACGCATTACGTGGAATCAATTTTCGTAGGTGGGAGAAATTATGAGGATGCTGCAGCAACAGCTACAGCTAACGCTACACACTCTCTTTCGGTTCGACCTTCTGGCTAAACTTTTGTGCAAACAGTTGTTTAAATATCCAGCAAACACGAAAGGGTTAAATTCATAATATGGCCAAATTAGATACAGCCGCTGTATTCTGTATGCTGTATGCTGTATGCTGTATGCTGTATACTGGGCACGGTCATAGAATAACATAATAGATATAATACCTACTCCACTACCCCGATAGCACCCACTCTTTGGCTTACTTTTCCTGCTTTCTCTTCACTTTTTACTTTGCTTTTGTTGTTGTTGTCTCCTTGTTGTCGTCGCTTCCCCAACCCTTCGTTAATGAATTCCCAAAAGGAAATTTTCATGAATTCGCTTACAAATTTTAATACTTTTTCTTGTCGTTCCCCAACAACAACGACAACTCTTTCCATCTCCTTCCTATTCTCTTCGTCTATCTATCTCTTACTGCGTCGTCCAATTTAACTGCAGAGATGAATTCTCATTTGAAATTAGCTTCTGCTTTTGCGCATCTAATGAAGTCTGGTCGCTTACCTTGAGCTCTAACACATCAGAAGGTATGAGGTACAAATTGAATGAAATGATATGGTGTGATATATAAAGAATATTTATATATCAGTTCGTACATGGAACACTTTGTATTATTCATAAATATGTTTAGTCTACACATTTTCAAGGATTATTCTAAAGTCAAGCTATATGGATGGACTATACCATATACTATCACTTATACCATATCATACCTTATTATATTACAAAATCGTATGATACTATATTCATAACATATAACTTTATCTGCAATCATCTGATATCTATCCACAAAACCCTTTAATAAATAGAGTTCAAATATGACAGTTTTAATGGTATATTACACACAAATATATTCCAAGATATTTTTCGACTTATAAATCAAATTTCATGATTAAAACAATTGGGAATATTTTAAAAATTATATAATAGTAATTGCTATAGATAAGGTTGAGTCAGGTCTCTCGTCATATGAAATATTTCCTAGTTTTTCTCTGCTTATGTCTCTTAGACTATATTGGAGTTCTGTTATAATATACTATATATTATAATCAGGTATATACAAATGCACTTAATTTATGCATATGGCATATATTCTTCATTGGAATCAATGATAGAGAAAAAAAAAAGCTCTTACATTTCGAATTCAAAATAAATTTGAACTACTTGAAATGACATGAGATTTGAATTTGAGTCCCAGAGCATTAGATTTTATATGATTTACCCAGCATTAAGTGGTACATAATGACCCACACACAAAGATATATACATATATATTTGTATATACATAAAGACCCATTAAAAGGCATGTAAAGACCACACACACACACTCACACACTCATACACACACACACACTCATACACACACACATAAAGTAGTAATAATTATGCGTTTTTGGGGTAGGTTTCTCCATGGCCTCAGAGACCGTGTGAGAGAGAGTGGGAGGGAGCAATAATTGCTCATAGGTCGGCAACAACTATTAGAGGACATTAGAGGTTGCACCCCCTCACTATACACACACACACACATGCACACACACACACAATGATGCTGCGTATGGTGAGCTGAGATGTGATGGATTTGCAGCATGATCTTGGTTCTCATGGCATCTGTGTGGATATGGAACAACCCCATGTACATTTTCCATTTCCATAACCATTTTCCATTTTCCATTTTCCTATTGTTCTGCTTCTGGAACTTGGATCTACAACGTGTTGCTGCTGTTCCCAGTTCTCTGTTCTCTGTTCTCTGTTCTATGTTGTCTGTGTGGCGTTGCTACTATCAAGGGATTATTTGTGTGGTTTACAGTTTTTAATTATGCACCGCGACATGCGAATGCAGAGACAGAGACAGGGACAGGGACAGGGACAGGGACAGCGTCATAGACTCTGGCGGAGGCAGGGTCGCCTGTAGCAAGAGGAAGTGAAGAGGAGCTGAGAGTTTCAGGCAGCTGAGAACCACAAGATGAACGCTCGTACATTTAGGGGTGAAGCATTGAAGTGGCATCACTGTATACACACACACACACACACACACACATACACACATACACACACACATATCTATATATATATCTATCTATATATATATATATATATATATGTGTATATATGTCTATGTGTTCCTATGTACAAAATGAAGGACGCTTTACTATCCTAGACATAGTATTTTTTGCCAGTTGCAAAATTCGCTTGGGGTAGTCGTTCGCCTGGGTCGGCTCCTTCGCTCTGAGTTGGCCTGGTCTGGACATTTACAGCATTTTCGGACAGCGTAAACTGAATGAAGTCCAAATAAAGCTGAACGGGAATGAATAAGGCGGGCAAAGTGCACACAAAATGCAAATCGACTGAAGCGCACTTGTGTCCAGACTCTGACATACAGTGAAGCCTCGCCCAAAACGAAAGAGAAGCAGTTTCAATTGGAATTTCAGAGCTTGTAAAGATTATAGATCTAGCCACATTATCTTCAAGTTTCTTTACATTTCAGCCAAGAATTTCAACAAAATATCAAAATCTATTTATAATATGAGTTGATCTCTCTAGTTCAATATTGTTTATATTGTATTAAACACGTTTATTACTATATTTGCAGTCCAATTAAAAATCATTCTTAAGAATAATTATGAAGTTTGAAGCTGTCAAATCTTTTTTGATATTCAATCTTGATTTCAATCAATATCTTAAGTCTAAGATTTGTATGTGCACAATGTTATTTGTATGTAAATCTTTGATTTCAAACATAATGATATTCTGATTCCCATTTGTAATTCTTACACTATTTATTTTTTTTTAGTCAAATAAAACAACATATAACATAAATTTTCAAAGTGTACGTTCATTTTACGATATTTTTTTATTGAGCTATATAAAGTACTTAATAATAATTCATACTTCCATAAAAATTATACTGAAATTGAACTCCATTGTGTGTTATTTAGGCAATTTCCACTGTATTTGCCATTTAGTATGTACTAACATTGCCATTTATACAACTAGGCGACGTAATCGGAGTCGTTTCCACAGCCGTAGGTATATGCAGTCAGGCAAATATATATATATTTAAATATATATAAATCTTATATACCTTAATATATATATATCTTTTTGTAGAGGTTGTTTTTCAGACACAAGAGCTGGAGACCCAACTAACAGTATTCTCTGACCCTCTGTTGCTCTTCCTTTGTTCATCTAACGCAGGTCCTTTCAAGCTCTATAGACATATATATATATATATATATATATATATATATATACTATTTTTAGTATACATATAATGTCTACAAATTGCATAGCTGCATTCTTGCCACAAATGTCTGCAAACACTGTAATGAATTAACAAGTTTTCCACTTTTATTCGCAATATAACAAATACCATATTCAAACTTTAGTATGAATACTTTATGCTTGAAAGTTATATAATTCTTTGAGACTATATATGTATAGTGTTACCTTAAAAAATGTACAATATAGGGATGAAACAATCATAGATCCATTTTTAATAAAATCTGTGTTTATTTAATGATTGGTGTATGTGAAACACTTAGAGTTTATTCACAAGATATTTGTGACTCATTTTTCTTATATATATAAAATACTAGAGGCTAATTTTTCTTATATATATAAAATACTAGAGAATTTATCTAAAATATATTTATGGCTAATTTGCTTGAACAAAATTTCAATTAATTCAATCAGAGTCAATAATGGGCAACAGTAATCGAATACGCAAACGAATGTCCATGTGAATATGAATATGATCATGAATAGTGTGCTTGATTCAAACAAATATGAATGTTTTGTGACTGGGTGTGGTCGTTGGTCGTCGTCAACATCGTTTGGGTCATAGATTTTTCATAATGTTTTGCGAAACGGAGACCCAATGAAATCGAAGATGAAGCCGACGATGATGATCGAGATCGAAAGTCGATAGACGTTTTTGCGGCTCAAGGATTATCGGGTGGTAACAATGCGCAATTACGACATAATTACGACTGACAGGGCAGACGCTCGCATTCGCGGACAATGGCAACATCAACAGCAACTAAAAAAACAACAACTACAACAATGAACAATGGCAACAACAATCATAATCATAATTTTTTTTATTTTTATTTTTATTTTTTTTTTTGGGAAATATGAAGGTATCTGTAACTGGGTCTTTGGATTATACACAGCGCGCTTAGAGCTCAATCGATGCATTGTTTGCCTAGCCCTCACTCTCTCTCCTTCTATTTCTCTCTCTCCCTCTCTCCCTCTCTCTCTCTCTCTCTATCTGTCCCTCTCTCATCTCTTTTCACTGTGTTATTCAATGTGGCCAAATATTATTATGATTCCATACATAAATATATAGATACATTTGTGCAGATGTTTGATCTATTGTCGATGGCAGATTAACTCGGCCAGTGATGAACAGATGATGTACATGATGTAGCCTCGGTATATGGGCCATAGACACTCAATCCCATTTCCGCAGACAACAACAACAACAACAAAACAATGGACAACACAGCTAAACGAACCAGAACAATGATAATAATTACGATAACATCAATACGCTAAGGCCCACCCACAACTCAACGACTTTTCGAAAAGTATCTATCAGATGGAACCTGCATTGCTCTAATTTTAAATGTATAAGTTTTTAAACAAGTTTAGTTAATATTTAGTATATTTGCAAAGTTTAACTTATAATCATTATAAGCTATAAATTTTATAGCAATTTGTTTCTTAAATTTTGAACAATTTATAGTGGGAGAATTTAGGGTTCGTATGATATATGATATCATATCATATCTTGAGAAAGAAAAATTTAGGTAAATTTTATAAGAACATATTTACAATATATGATACGATGAGATCAAAGATAGTTTATTAGACTTAAATATAAATTCAGCTTATAGACCCAGCGAACTGGGAAATTACATTAGAAACATTGACTAAATTGGGTATACCTTAAGGTAAATACTAATAGAAGGTATAAGTACAACAAATTCACAAATAATGCCTACGCTTACAGTTGTTTATAGCAAATATATTAAAGACGGCTACGAAAAATCCAACGAACTATGAAACTACCCAAGCAAGATTGACCAAATTTGATATGTATTTAGATCTATATAAAAAAACGCTATAACTTTCATAAACTTTTAACAAAAATATGTTAGTTATTTGTTTTACATGGACTATAGTGAATAGATTTTTACATAGATTATATAAGAACATGATGTATATTTTTTTATGTTGTTCTTGGTATGGATTTGTATAGGAAGTTATCGCTATTCATGTGGCTTTCATAAAGGTATCTGTCGGTCAGTAAGTGTGCTATATCTATATATATCGGAGTTCATACAATGCAACACATTATCGTATCCTGACTAAGGCTGTTTTTTATTATGATACGGTTGTTGTTGATTGTTTTGTTTACAATTTGTTGTTGTCGAGCTTCCTTAATAGACTGGGTTGTCCTACGCGCTTCCCTCTTAACCCTTTTTTCTGAGGCGGCATTTTCATTGAACTTTCATCCGTTCCCGCTCTCTCTCTCTCTCACTCTCTCTCTCCCTCTCTCTCTCTCTCTCCTTAGCTCACACTTTCTGCTGTTGCCGTAGCAATATGCTTCTGCAATGCTGCATCCTGTTTTATACCTGATCTCTCTCTTTCGCTCTGGGTCCCAGGGTGTGTACGCAAGTAGCATTATAATAATAATAATAATAATAATAAAAACCATAGCTGGCAAATTTTATGAGTCGGCCATTATGAAATTCAGACGACATGTTAACAAAAAAAAAAAAAACAAAACATAAAAAAAACCCTTTTCGCAGAGCATTTTATCACCCAGGTTAGCAAAGTTCTCATGAAGCCATTGTAACCCTTTCACTTAATTATTGGGCACATTATGTGCCATATTCATGGCAACGACAGACAGACAGACGGACAGACTGATTGAAAGATGCAGAGACAGACGAACATAGACATATATATATATATATATATACATATATACGAGCCCAAGGGGTGAAGCGCGACATTAGCAAACAATGAAAACTAGCAGCATCTATATATATGCATACATATATACAGATATATATACATCTAAACAAATATACCCATATATAGTCTAATGTGTGTTATATAGCGTTACCTGGCAGCGAGAATTGTGCAATAATCAGACTAGTATGTGTGTGTACCGCCTCGTACCGCCCTGTTGTCCCTGCAGCCCTGTACCCTGCACTCAGCACCCTACAGCCTTGCATCTCTGTAGTCCTGCACCCTGCACACTGTACCCTGTACCCTGTACCCTGCACCCTTTACCCAGCATACTGCGGCTTGTGCCGTTCTGCACAGATTTCACGCATTCATTGAGAAGTTTTTGAAGGGCGCTGAGCGATAATTGCACCACCAAAAACCCAGAAGCAGCACCATCATTCGACGACTCTGTCTAAGTGGTGTATGTGTGTGCGTGTGTGTGTGTGTGTTTGTGTATGTATGTGTGTTTGAATAGTCATACTTCATATGTATGCTCGTTCGCGTAACCCTAACCCTATTCATTATATTGTAGCGTGTGCGTGACCCAGCGACCAATGCAACCAAGTTTTTATACCCTGCAATTCGAGCAAATGTGTGAAACAGGGTATTACAAGTTGAAACGAATGCATAGAATAAACAGAGCAACTAAACTAATACTATATATCAACGTCTGGATTAAAAATAGCCTAGTGAAACCTAAATCCATGCTGTATTTCTATATAAACTTTTCGACCTTTGTAACTATAAGTTCTACAACCAAGATATTTGAAATATAGCTAAAAGAAAAAAAAAATAGTTGCCAAAGTTTAATTTCCTTATTAAATATAAATTGTCTGAAAATTCCCCTACATTTACTAAAAGAATATAGAAGTTATAGAGTGTCTTACTCGCGACCCGCTTCTTTGAAAGATGTTTTTGCTTCTATCGCATGGCTCGACTGCTTATTTCGCATATTACCAAAGCGAAAAATCATGCATACAGCCAAAAAGCCAACAACACCCACCCAGGCTAACGAGCCCAGCATCCGTGTAAACAAATCTCTTCCATTTTGGATTATGAATACCTTACTACCAACCCACCCTGCACCCTGCACCCTGCACCCTACACCCTGCACGCTTCAGCCAGCCACAATGCTCAACTTGACACTGATGCAAGCCGGCAAACGAAATTCCAATTAATGGGCCCATCTTAATGAACTCCTTCAAAAATTTTGGTATTAAAGGCTACGAGTAGCCTGTGGTATTAAAGGCTATAGCACAAATTGTACAGTTTCCATATGGAATTCATTCACTTGAAATCAATTTATTGGGTATAGGCTAGGTTAATATTCTGATAAGTCTAAAACACAGTCAGGCATTTAGATGAAATAGGTGAATTCCAAATTATTAAAATGTAGCCGCTTTTATATTGTTTATTATATAGTGTATGAAATATATTTATATATCTCGAATGTATATAATATAAGTACAACATTTTAAAGAGTTCTGGTCGATTTGGCTTGCTCCTAAATGAAATATTTAGGGTCTTTCAGTCAAATTTCAAGTATTTACAATACTTATTTACACAGATCTTTAATATAATACGAAATAAGCGGCTTTTAAGTATTATAACAATTTGATTGAGTTTCCATGCTATTAAATAGATCTCAAAGTATCTATAGGTCGAATTTGTTAAATCTAAATGTCATATTTATAAGGATCTACGATCTTTATTATAATAAATGTTTTCCAAATAGTTTTTAAAGCATTATAATGTTATTATCTACTAAAACTAAACCATCAAACGATTGAATAGAACCTCTAAACTAATTTACTTCAATATAATGAAATATATTTAAATTCCACTTGCTCAGAGAGGGAGAGACCGAGTTGTTGAATTGTTGGTACATTCTAGAACCACACCACATTAAATAAATGAAATTGAAACAGAAAAAACGAGAATATGTGGTATATTATGGGTCCAATGCGAAAATGGGCGTGTCGCCAGACTGTACATTGTGCCAGAGCCTGACCGTGATCTGAAAGTAAGAAAACACAAACGAAAAAAACCAGAAGAAAATGTAATTAAATGTGAGATGTTGTGACGCCTTTGTCTGGAGCTACTTTCTGCTGAGCTCTGAGAGAACTTTTAGCCGATTCCCATGGCCTTTGTCGTTATGTGGCTATGGCTATAGCTATAGCTATAGCTATGGCTATTGCTCTGGCTGTGATTGTGACTGCGACTGGGTGAGTGGACCCGCTCTATGCTCTCGTCCAGCTGCCAGCGAGGGCGGGGTAAACTATAGCTATAGGCTCTATACGATATACGGTATGCGTATGCGTAAGGTAATCGATGCGGAGTTCAGATTATTAATGGATTTTTAATATCATTTGTGTCGGCGTAAATTGTATTTTTAAAAACTGAAACGATTTATTGACACGCAGTCAACTACGAGCGACACGGTCACAGAGAGAGAGAGAGAGAGAGAGAGAGAGAGAGAGAGAGAGACAAAAGAACGGGGGCAGAGAGAGAGAGAGAGAGAGGCGATTAACAGAGAGTGACTGTGGCTGAGATTTAGATTGAGATTATGAGAATGAATTGAGATTCAACACGAAGTCGAGCGCACTCTTTCACTCTTCCTAGGGGAAGTATGAAGAGCCAGCTATTGAAGACAATAGATGTATCTTTTATCATAGTCGTATCTTTATTGTATCTACAACTTCATTTACAATAACAGTTACATTTAATACAGTATCTATCAATAATTTAACATAAATAATTTTTTGTATCTCTTGAGATAAGTTGAGCTATTTCATGTGTAAATTTGCAATTTTAAACTGTGGGTTTTTTTATGTTTGATACACCTTACAGCGGTGCTTTTAGCCATTTTTGTATCTACAACTTGAATTGTATCTTTACATGAAATTCAATAACTATTTGTAGTTTGAATCTGTATATTCATTGCCTTTGGCAATATGTCTATAGTAAGGGTTGCATCTCTAACACGTGTATCTTTATATTATGTTTTCACGTAATTTCATTTGAATCTATATCTATATATTTGTTAATGATTGTATTATTACTTGCCTCAACTTAAGTATATCTATCTGTAAGTTTAGTAGTATTTGAATCTATTCATTTATTGTTTCTTTCATTTATATTTCATCATTATATTATATTGTATCTGAAAAAGTATCTTTCGATGAACCAGCTTCAATGTTTATATATTTTACCTCAGTTGCATTTGTATCTATAATTTAATAAATTTTCTGTATCTACACATGCTTAAATGTTTTAACAAATGTATTTATTATTATTTTTTTGCCTCTTCCAGTATGTATTACTATGTATATAGATACTTTTATCTGTAGCTTTAGTTGTATTTGTGTTTATAAGTTTTTGCCTGTATCTATACAAGTTTAATTGTGTCTATAAATACATCTATTCATACATTTGTATCTCTTGTGGTATTTGTATCTACAGCTTCAGTTGTATTGTATCTATGACTTTCATTGTTTCATTTTTCGTGTAGTTTAATCTGTAGCTACATGTATCTATGCTTATTTCTATAATTGCAGCTATGCCTAGAGCAATAGTTGTCTCTCTATAGCTAGAGATAGATGTGCCTGTAGCTTGTATCTTTAGCTGTATCTGTATCGGTATCGGTATCTTTGTGTGTGTAATGTGTACTCCACAGGGCCTCGACTCGGGCCTCTCGCGCGCTCACTTGACGCTTGGTCCGCTGGGCCAAGTGTGAAAAAATGATTGATCGATTTCGATTTCGATTCGTGCAGCATTCACAAAGGGCGCCGTGCTGTTTATAAAGAACTTTGACTTTTTCAAGGGGCTGTCCAGGGACAGGGTGCAGAGTACAGAGGACAGACGACCGCGACGACGACGACGACGACGACGACGACGTCGGGCGGCGACAGCAACGACAATCGGCATAATAAGATAGCAATTATTTATCTCAAACTGAATAAAGGCAATTTTTGATTAATGAAAGCATTTCGCTGCACACGAAAATCAAAAATAAAAAGAGAAGTGAGAGAAATAGAGGGAGAGAGAGAGAGAGGGGGAGAGAGAGAGCAACGAAATGTGAAGTGAAAGGAATTGTGAACGAAAGTGTTGACTGGCAGATAGAAGATAATATTACCATTTGACCATTTGTCCCCCTAATAGTCAACTTCAGTTCACAAATCCGTCTCGCACTTGGAGCGCATTCAAATGCCCAAGTATTCACACTTGTATTCAAACGTATTTACAGCATTTCACGACCTTTTCGATTGTATAAACTGGCCACAAAACGTCAAACGTAACTGATGAAAATCAAAATGATGAGAAGTGAGAAAAAAATAATACCAAAACGAATTCCTTTGATATTGGCTCAAAAGACTTTTGGACAGCATTATGCTCCTTTTTGGGCATACCCTTAGGACTATACATACATAACTAGATTATGTTTTGGCCTCGAATTCAGAGTAAGATAATTTATGATTAATTTGAATTTAAAAATATTCAATCTTGAGTTTAGTAGATTATTTTTAATCACAATTAGATACTACTTAAATGAAATGTATCTATAGGGTCCTATTCGTTCTGGGGCCTTCATTTAACCATAGGTATACCGACATTATATGGTCTTCAATCCGTCTAGATACTCTTGAAACTAGATTATGTTATAGTCCAGTAATCGGAGAAAGATAATATGTGATATATTTGAATTTAAAATTTTTGATCTTAAGTTTAATAGAATATTTTTAATCACTCTTAGATACTCTTTAAATCAAATGTATCCATAGGGCCTTAACTTAAGATTAGTAGAACAGTCTTCAATTCAAAAGATACTCTTGAAATGCAATGTATTTATAGACTCTTCAACTATCCATATTTAAAGTAAGATCATGTTATAGCAAAGTAATCGGAGTATGATCATACATCGTATACTATATCTTTATATAATCTTATTTAAAAAACCGAATGTTGGTTAAAGTCGAAGAATTTTAAATACCCCTCAATACAATGTATCTATAGTAAATAGATGTTCCCTTACATATTTTTAGACCTTCAGTTAGCCGCAGTTCGTTTATTAATATCATAATCCAAGTTTACGGAATTTCAATGTGCATTTAACCATGGACGATTTGTTAATTCACTCACTTGAATTTATGGTGTTACATAAAATTATTCACACAAATCATAGCCTCGTGGCCATTAAATGACCAAATGAAATACCAATTTCATCGCTATATTTAGCGCGAGCTATGAGTGTACTCACATATTCATACACACACACACACACACACACACACATACGACGCACACAAGGACACCCGTTTATAGTTTTTCTATTTGTTTATACACATTCTTTGCGCTATTTAATAGAACTTTAAAACATAATTCAAAACTTGAAGAACATTATATATACATTTACTTTTTACTCTGAAGACTCAAGATTCCCAATGTATTTAGTTTTTTTTTTTTTTATGATGATTTTATGAAACATTATGCAATATATTATATAAGAAAATTTTTAATATCTGTTTTTGTTATAATTTTTGTAATTTTGTAATTTCTGTACCTATATATAACTTTCTATATAAAATTAAAAATAATATGATCTTATTATTTGAAATATCTGGGTGTAGAAGTTTTACCTTTTTCATT
Organism: Sphaerogastrella javana; assembly: GCA_037040025.1. Classification (NCBI taxonomy): domain Eukaryota; kingdom Metazoa; phylum Arthropoda; class Insecta; order Diptera; family Drosophilidae; genus Sphaerogastrella; species Sphaerogastrella javana. Next base: position 16,023 of record JBANCZ010000679.1, on the reverse strand, counting down.
CATTCATTGCTTTATCTTTTATTTTATATCTTTTAGTATATATTTGAGTAGAAACATATGATAAATATGGATAAATAAAAAAAACTTAGAATATTTTGCAATCATAGAAATTATAGACGACAAAATCTGTTATCAATATCTATGGTATAAGAATAATTTTAAACAGAATATAGATCAAATTTTACTTTTTTCACAGGGTTCTCCTTTTATAAGTTCTCATTAAAAGAGACCTCTAGATAAACGATGATGTGTCATTATATATTCTATGAGATATCTGAGAATATGGATTACATTATTTGATTAATATTATGTTACTTTTAACAGCTGTTAAGTCATTAACATAAAATACAGTTTTTCATAAGTATTTTAAAAGTTTCATCGAATAAAATATGTTTAAAAGACATATATAGATAAAAGAGCATTAACAATTATAATATATATATAAGCATTATCAATTATATAATATATATATTCTTTATCTGAATGTATATCTCTAACATTATAAACGAAAACATATCATTAATTGATCTATATATTCTTTTTTTTCCTTACAGAATCTTTTAAAGACTTTTAATATTTATTTCTTAACTTTAGTCTATAATAATATCTTAATTGAATACCCTATTATGTCCAATATATTCCCAAAATTGTGTATAATTTATTATGGCAATTATTCACATTTTTTATAGCAAGTATAAACATTGAAAGTATTCGAATTATTTACTATAGATACATCTTCCAAATGTATCCAATTCAAATTTGTCACTGATCCCAGTTCTGCACATATTTCTATAAATTGCTTATTAATTAGTATATATATTAATATTTAGTATGAATTTATATAAATAAGTATATATACTACCAGTCACATAGAAAACTTTTATAATTTATTCTATTCTAATGGCAATTAAAGCATGAAAATTCCAAGAGCAAGAAGAAATTTTCATTTTATTGCGAGGAAAATTTTTAGGAAAATCTTTCCCCCAAATTGTGGAAATGGGAAACAATGAGAGAATCTGAGAGACTTTAAGAGCTGGATTCGACTTAAATTAAGCTGAAGCTTAGGCTTAAACTTAGGCTGTAGGGGAAGCGCAAGGAGCAGCAATTGAAGCTGCAATAGAACCAGTAGATGTGGGAACAGCAGCAATAGCAGGAACAGTTGGGGCATGGAGCGACGGAAAATTTCGAAGGAGTGGGAGTGGGATTAGGAATAGTAGAGGGAGTAAGTGCAGAAGTAGGAATAGGAGCAGTTAGGGCATCAAAATAAGCAATAGGGAACAGTTGGAACAATAGAAACAGTAAATACAGTGGGTGGGTAAGTACAGTAGGAGCAGTTGGAACAGTCGAGAATGTAGGAACAGGTTGAGGGAGTAGGAACAGTTGATACAGTAGGAATAGTTGATGCAGTAGGAACAACTGATACAGAAGGAACAGTTGATACATTAGGAACAATTGATACAGTAGGAACAGTTGATACAGAAGGAACAGTTGAGACAGTAGGAACAGATGAGAGAGTAGGAACAAGCTTAGGCAGTATGAACAGTTGAGGCAGGAGGAACAGTTACGATAGAAGAAACAGTTGTGACAGTAAGAAAAGTTAAGACAGTAGGAACAGCTGATACAGAAGGAACAGTTGATAAATTAGGACAATTGATGCAGTACGAACAGTTGATACAGAAGGAACAGTTGAGGCACTAGGAACAGATAAGGCAGTAGAAACAAATGAGACAGAACAGAAGGGAGTGTTGAATCAATTGGAACAGTTGGGAAAGTAGGAACAGTATGGAGAGTAGGGACTTGGAACAGTAGCGATAGAAGGAACAGTAGAAACAGTAGGTGTTGCAGGGGCTTTTGTTGCTGTGGGAACTATGGTAACCCACAGTCATGGCAGTGAGAACATTGGGTACAGTGAGAATGTTTGAGAAAGTAGGAACAGTAGTGACAGTTTGAAAAATGGGAACAGTAACAGTTTGAAAAATTTAATAACAGTAGGGAATGGAAGGATTGTTTTGAAATAGGAATAGTAAGGTCAGTGGGGACAGATGAAGCACTAGAAGCTCTATAATCTATGGGAGCAGAAGAAGCTGTAGGGACAGTTGGGATAGTAGTGACAGTAGGGACGGTAGGGACAGTAGGGAACGTAGGAAAAGAAGGAAGAGTAGTGAAAGAAGTAAGAGTAGGGTCAGTAGGGACAGTGGGAAGAGTAGGTACAGTAGGAACAGTAGGCGCAGTACCATAGGCGGCAACATGGTAATCAGTAAGAGCTGTAGGATTATATAAGATCGGATTTGCTCCAGTCCAGCCAGGGATTTTCCAGACTCTAATTGATTAACTAAGCAGGAATAAAACTATATAGGATATATACATAAAACTATAACTATATACATATGTATATACATATACATGCATACACCCATACACTCATCCGCATGTGTATATAGACGTTTGTATTTAGATATATATCTAAGTGTGTGTGTGTGTGTGTGTATGTATGAAGCAATCAAAAGGACATCGTTTGCCGTTTCGCCATATACACCCCCCCCTTCGACCACTCCTTCCACACCACCACCTAAGCTTATGTAACAGCAGCCCTGCTTTACATGGCTTCGAATATGCCATAAAAAAAGCTCAGAAAAAAAATATATATAAGCAAATCAAATGTAGCAGCAGCAGCAGCAGCAACAACAACAACAGCAACAAAACTTCGTGCAGTGTAATCTAACTGTGGTCGCAGTCGCAATCGGAGTAGGAGTAGGAGTAGCAGTAGGAGTAGCAGTCGTTATCGGAGTAGGAGTCGGAGTCGTATTCGGAGCTGGGCGTCTTTGTCACCAGAGCGTTGCTCGCTTACCATTGGTGCAGGAGACAGCAAAAATCGCCCCCATGTTAAAGTGTCGCTTCGTGTGACACCCATACAAGCACACAGAGTTACACACACAAACACACAGCTACTCACACACACACACACACACACACTCACGCACACACATATACGCTCACACACTGAGGCATTTATGCATGCATGTGCTATAACAGACATTACAAAGTTCTGAAAAAAGTGTTCATAAATTGTTCGCTTATAGAAGCCAAGGAATTTTTGGGGGTTTCGAGGACCCGGGTAAAGGCAGGGTGTGCAGAGTGGGGAGGGGAGACTGTGCTACACTGTGAGCAAATTTTCACGTTGCCAACAATGGGACGGAAATTGAATTGTGAATTATTTGAGCAATGCAGCTGCAACTGTGACTCGAACTGCAGGCGCGCAGTTCCGGAGCACGACTTCACTTTGGTTCTACTTTCTAGGCCGTAGCTCATTATAGGCAGAGAGATGGATAGATAGATGAAGAGATGGAGAGAGACAGAGAGAGAGAGAGAGAGAGAGAGAGAGAGAGAGAGAGAGAGAGAGAGAGACTGTATAAGGGGCAACGGGTTGGCGTAACTTTCTGAGCTAGATATAATCAGTCTGCAGCTGCAGAAATTGAATTACGAGCCAGCACAATATAATCCAGTGCCATGATCTAACACAATCACATACACGCATAGTAATATATAGTGTATGTATATATTTACTCTATATATACACACATAATATAACTATAATCCCATCGATGTCTGTGCTGCAGGTGCAGCTGGCAGACCGGAAGCAGTTGCTGCATTTGCCTAGCGATGACAGCGTGAGGCGCCACAGGAAATATAGATATATTATAATAGGATATATACTATATATTACATAGTATATATCATTATAAAGTTGACATTCTTTAAATGCAGTATTTTATAAATTTGTTTAATTGCTGCAGCTACCCCAACGAATTAAAGCCTTTAAAATTTGGCATTCAGTGAGCAAATGATATCAACTTAGGGTATTTTAGTTAAGCTTTTAATGCACTTTGAATAATTGTTATATTGATAGTTAAAACTAACTAAAATAAAGCATGTTATATTAAGAAATGTTATAAATATTTTCAAGTGAGTTTCTTATATAATAAATTAAATTAATAAAGCCTTAAAAAAGGGAATTTAGTTAGAATTATTTAAGACAAACAAAAGGGCAACACAAATGCTATAGTTATCGATATTTTTAAAGCTGGTCTAGATATTGAATATTATTTTAAAATTATTTTTGTATAAGTTTATCGCATAAAATGAATAATTTTTGTCAAGACTGATACAACGAAATCCGCTTAAAAATGAGCTTGGGCCAACAAGAACTCAAGAACGAAACTTGAGACCGAAAACTTTTTGACCAAGTTCTTGAACGTGATAACTTGGCCATCTCTAGCTGCTGCAACTGCGGCTGTAAGGCCGTGGTAGGCGTGACAGTGGTGGATTTACCACTTTGATGGTGACACAGTTAGCCCAAAAAGTTTTGGCTTTTGGCCAGCAACAACTTGACGAAGTTAAAGTCGTTGCTGCTGTCGGTGTTGCTCTTGGTGTTGGTGTTGGTGTTGGTGCTGTTGTTGGTGCTGGTGTTGGTGTTGGCCTTTGTGCAGTTAGGCTGCTTTTGTGCCGGTCCCGACTTGGAATTTATTGTTTCTATTGTTGCTGCCACAAACAGCAACAACAACAAGAGCAGCAACCACAAGGCGGGAAATAACCCCATTGTAGGGTATTATTATTGAAATAGACACGGTCAAGGCAATTGGCAATTGGCAATTGGCAGCGCCGACTTTGGCATTTCAATTTGGCCAAAACGCGCAATAAACATAAAAAATATGCACTAAACTTCACTTAGGGTTTCACTTACATGGGGCTGGCAGGGTTGCCAGGGTTGTCTCGTGGGGTGGCATGTAGCGGCGCTTGCAACTGTCAATTGGCTGTGCAATTGATAGCCAAGCGGCCGCACATTCTCTTAGCATTTTCTGCTTATTTATGAGCACATTAAAACATGGCTCGAACGCCCTCTCAGCGCCCCCCTTGGTCTATGGCCTATGCCCTATGGTCAGTTGGCTTCCTATTGACCCCAAAAATTAATGCGCCACAGCACACTCAAACACACAGCACCCAGTGGGCGTGGTCAAGGCAACAGCAGTTGGTACTTGGCACTTGGTCAAGGCGTCGATTGCTGATGTTGCGGTAATTGCCATTGTTTTTCTCCCTGTGTATGAGTGCGTGTGTGTGTAGCTGCAGGCCCCATAAATTACGGCCCGCATGTCCACCTTTACTTACTCCAGCACCATTCATACTCAGTACCTCTCCACCTTTCTCTATGGATGTATCTCAGCTCCCAGACCTTATTTGCCATTATGATGTTTTATGAGCTGCCGCCCCCAACTTCAGTCTTAGTCGACGCCCAAACGACTTGCGGCTAGATGCTTTATGTACGACCCATGCATACTCTGCATACATTACCGCATGGGGTGTAACAGTTTCGAGATTCCGAGGGTATGGGGTGCTTTTCTAATTTGGTGAATAATTGCTCTGTGGTCAAATAGATTGAGTCACGTCGGCTCTCCTATAATAAATACCTATTATATTTCTATAAATACTATATTTTATAGTAATGAATTCATATATTATATATTTGATCAACGATCAATGATGATGATTATTTATGCCTAAAAAATAATATCTTTTAAATACATCTTTCCGCTAGATATATTAATATAGAATAAGAGATAGATCTCTATTACGAACAGGGTATAACACAGTCGACTATTCACTATCAACTCAAGAACCCATTCGTTATAGTTTCTCGCTGTAGTAAGTCATTAATCTGTGGCTAATGCTGATGCCTTTCCTAAAACCCCCAGGTCAGCGTTGATGAGTGGTGCAACATGTGGGACGCCTATGCGAAGGATCCCAGCAGCGCGATGGATTGGCAAACGGCCTATATGAACTTTATGTTCGACCTGGAGGATGCCTCGCATGATGGCGGCATTGATGTGACCGAATTCACGTTGGTCTGCTCCAGCTACGGTGTCGATAAGGAGGAGTGCAAGGAGGCCTTCGGCAAGATGGCACAGGGCCAGACGGATGTGACACGCGAACAGTTCGCGGCCTTGTGGAAGGAGTATTTTGCCGCCGAGGATGCAACAGCGCCAGGCAACTATATCTTTGGCAAGACCTCGTTCTAACTGAGAGACTAGTGACCTATAGCTAAACAAAATAAATCAAGTAAAAATGATGAAGTTTCATTACTAATTCTGAACAGATTTGTTCTAATGCAACTTTGACTCTTTGAACCCAAAAACCAAAAACCAAATAAAAAAAAAAAACACTCAAACAACTCCAAGTTCTAATTTCGTAGCCAAAATGTGGAAACAGTCTCTATAATATACAATATACTATATATTTTATATTTATACTATATATGCTAACATATATATAAATGTTATTAGTCAAGAAATTCGTATGTATTGTATGTATATTGTTCATAAATTATCGAAAAATCCAAAATTTCGAAAATCAATTAAAAACTGTCAACAATTGTCACCAGAAAGAATTTCGTTTCAAATTGTGTGTGTAGTCGTAGTTTATCGTCTAATCTATTTCAATTTGCAAAAATTAAAACCAATTTAAAAAACAATTTAACTTTAAATTATAAATTAATTACAACAAATAAATGTAAAGTGTTCCAAATAAATGCTCAAAAATAAAAAAAAAAAATGCAAACAAATTCAGATTTATTCATTTTTCGAATGACTAATATGCCGCCCTCTGACCGTATAGAACATCATAAATATATATACACATATAAGCGATGTCGGCCGATAAGATCAGCAAATTGACTGGCAATTTATGAAAATTATAATCTAAACTTTCAGCTATAACAAATAACCTTTGGCTGGGGCTTTGGCTCAGCTTGACTGCACTTTATACCGATTTGCGCGGCCAATGGGGCGTCTACTTAATTTATGCAGCTCTGCCAGCTATGCATGTGTGTAAACATGCTTAAATCTGTGTGTGTGCGTATGTGTGTGTGAGTGCATGAGAGAGTTGTGTGTGTGTGTGTGTGCGCGTGTGTAACTTACAAATTGCATGTCAAACACGCGAATAGCAAAAGCTTTACTTCACTCGCTTTGGCGCTTACAAATTCAAATGTGCGAGCTTTTGGCACGCTGCTACGTTACAAAAGCTAGACGCCATATTGGCATTGTTACATAGCAGCCAACATGCGTCTGTAGATGGGCCACATGGCCAGACTGTGGCATTTAGTTGAGCGAAAGGTGGCAACGCTGAGTCGCAGTTTGAAAGCTTGGCGCGCAAAATGTGAAGAAATTCGTGTTTAGTATGAAAGTGAATTAATTTAAAATACAGAAAATTATAGTGAATTCTTTTGTGTTTTCAAATTTTAACATTTATTATAAAGTAAACATAAAAATAGTATTAATTAAAAATTTTTATTTAATATAACCTTACCATATTTAATAAAATTCTGAACAAGTTGAGGCTTTTAATATGTATATTGTATCTAAAATTCAAACTAAACGACAAATAAAACACAATTTCTTTGTTTTTATTACATATTATAAAATATAGTTTATTTTAATTAATTATATTTATATATTTCGCTGCTTATGGGTAGTAGAAAAGTAGTAGAAATAGCAGTAGAAATATCAAGTAGTTGTAGATACAATGTTACAATTTAAATATTTATATAGCACATATAGTACATATAGTTTATATATTTATATGTATGTAGATTTCTTTGTATATAATATATGTGTAAAAGTAGATGTATGTGTGTTTGTGTATATGTCTGTGTAAATCTATAAATAAAAGTTATAAATTTTGCTTAATTTGTATTGAACTCGAATCTAGAGAGAGTTCATAGAATAAAGATTTTGGCACAAATGCATAACTTTGCAGTACAGTGTAATTTATAGTGTAGCATAGTGTTGATTATGTTTCATACTATTTATTATTAACAATAACAAATAACTAATATTAGAATCAAAGCGTTAAGATTCATTTGATTATTGCTTTGTGCAGCATCTGCTGCTCCGGCTGAGTCTGAGTCTGAGTCTGGATCTGAGGCTGAGGCAGAGGCAATCAGTTTTTTGCTGTCGTTTTGGGATGCTGCAGGGCGTTGAGCTCGTCCTTGAGCCAGCTCTGCCAGTTCTCCTGCATTGGGTGGAAAAGAGAGTGCGTAACAGGCACAAACGAAAAAATGTATTTGTGGCAAATATATATAGTATATATATATTTTAATTGGTATTCAATGAAAAACTTAGCGATCAAGAATTAAATCAAAATCAAGAGACAGCTCGAAAATCCAGCACCAAAGCCAAGCCAGAGTCGGTGTGTGTGTGTGAGTGTAGTCTACATGTGGGTGTGTGTTGCGTGGGTGTGGGTGTGTGTGTGAGAGAGACAGTGATGTGCGTATGCTAATAGAATCTACTATAGTTAGCCACTTTGCATTGGTTAGCGCTAATTGCATATGTCAACAGAGACAATGGGAGTGAATGTGAATGGGTGAAGGAAAGAGAATGGGTCAAAGAGGGAAAGAGGTACACTGAAAAAATTTAACACTGAATTTTCAAAGTAAGTGAGAGAGAACCAAAAGAGATAGGGTGAGAAGTAGTGATAGTTAGTCGCAGATAGAGGGAGTTAGTGATAGACCAACAGTTCACAGTTCGCAGCGTAAATTGAAAATGCTTAACTACACTGAACAAAACTAGTCATAATCTTGTGAATAATGAAATAAATACATTTTTATTTAACGAACATTTAAGATCGATTATAATTTGGCTCATGTTTTCAGAAAAGTTTATGTTATGGCGTAATCTCTCATTTTTTATTTTAGTATTAATTTCAAACAAAAATCGTATCTCTCAGTGTACAAATCGATAACTTTTTCGCGCAGTGTAGTGTCTTTATGCTGCATTGTTAGTAGAAACTGTTGCAATAAAATATTTGTTCAACTATTTTTCTGTCAGTGTATGTGCGGCAAAATCTATTTGCGTTTGGCTCAGTGGCATAAACTGAATGAATGTGAGTGTGTGAGTGTATATGCATGTGAATGATTTCTGTGTGTGTGTGTGTGCGTTTATTTTCCCGGCGTTTGGGTATTCTGTGGCTGCTTTTCCCGTTTTTAGTCATTGTTATGCAAATTTTCCTGATATTCATCATATTCGTTTTCATTATCCTCCGGCTGGTCGTCGTCCTCCTCCTCCTCCTGTTCGTAATCGCTGGCATTGCTCTCCGGCTGTGTTACATCTGGTAAATAATCCTTGTGCATGGGCGTCGAAACGATGGTCTCCTGTGCCGACGACGTGTGTGTGTGTGTGTGTGGGTGTATGTGTGGTGTTTTGTGTGTGTGTTTAGTGTTTTAGTGTGCAAAAGCAAAAGTTAGTCAACAGCAAAAACAACAACAACAAAAATAAGAACATTAAATAGTAATACATAGTTTAGTTTTAGTTTTAGTTTTAGTTTTGAGCCAATTAGTAACAGGGAAAAGGGCTTGGGCAGAGGGGCAGAGGTAAAAGGGGTTAAATAGTTTTACTTTTTTTTCGTTTTTTTTTTTCGATTTATATTTGGTTTTAAAGGGAAAATCGCATGCTAACCTTTGGAGGTCGCCAGCCGCAGCCTGGCAGTGGCAGCCCATCAACGCCCAGCGGACAGGGTGCATCCAAACCTGGTACACCCTGTTCGCCCTTGTCACCACGATCTCCTTTACGGCCGCGCTTGCCCGGCGGCCCAGCATCGCCGCGTGAGCCCTGCTCGCCGCGAGGACCCTCCTGACCAGGTATGCCATCGGTGCCCTTTGATTTGTATTCGTTGTAGGTGTGTATAGGTATAGGTGTGTGTGTGTGTGGGAGTGTGTATACAGATTTAGAGCATGCCACAAGAGTAAGAGAGAGTGTGAGAGGGGGGGGGGGGGCAGAAAGACATAGGCATGCATACAAATAAATACGCCAAAAAGGGGGAAAAAATACAGAGAAAAAAGTGGAGAAGAAAACACAAATTATGTATAATTAGCAACAAATACATAGTAGTTGTACGTGTGTGTGCGAGTATGTGTGTGTGTATGATATGTGTGTGAGAGTATTTATCACATCTATATATATGTGTATATATATAGGTCTAACGGTTAAACTAATAGGCTCTACTTACCGGCAAACCCGGATCGCCACGCTCACCCTTGTGCCCTGTTTCACCCTGAGCGCCCTATGAAATGAAAGCCCCAAATAAACGGGTTTTATAAATAAAATAATATTAAAACAATATAAAAAATGGAAATAAATAAAAGCAATCAATAAAATAAATAATACCTTCATGCCATCCAAACCAGGTGGACCCTGTGAGAAAGCAGAGAAAGCATAGAGGCATTAGATGGCATCGCAAAAGTTAAGGAATAGAGCCACAGCGGCAAATATTTTAATAATTTAATATACAAATTAAGAAACAATTAAAATTTAAATGAATTTAAGATTGAAGCCAAATAAAGGTGATATAAAACAATGATTAATTAATTATAATAATATTAATTAAATTATTTAACACCCCAACCTCTTTTTCTTCTAAACTACAATTCGCTTAATATTTTTTTAAATCACACAAAACAAATAATAGAATTTGTCAGCTATGTTTTATGGTGTAAAATAATTAATATTTTCGTTTGTTAAATGATAAATAAATAATATATTTCAATTAGTTTTCTTTAGCTATCCATTAGTCAGTTTGCATCCCAATTTTCCTTGATGTAATGCATATTTTGTTTGTGGTTAATTAAATGCACTTTGTACACAGAGAATGCAATGTTTTTTTGTCAGTTTTTTTTATTTTATTGTTATTGTTGTTGTTGCTGTTTATTTTTTTTAGTAAAAAACCATCACTTTATTGAAAATGCATAATTAATACGTAAATGATATTATTGATTTCAAGGCATAGAGATGCCCTTGCTCTAGCTCTTGCGCCTGTCTTTTATGACAGTGACATATGCATCTATTCATATATAGACATAAATACACATACACATATATATAATTATATAGTTTTATATATATATAATTAAATGATGTTAGTTGCGTAATTTTTTTTATATTTTGTTGTTGTTTTTAGTGGGCGTAATTAACAAATTTACACTTACATTTATCATTAGCAGAGCTTTAATGTTATACAAATACAAATACAAATTTAAATATATTTACCATATATATATATATATATTAATTTAAAAGTTATTTTTTTTTTATATTTAAAGTTTTTGCTGAATCGAACAATTCATTATTCTAGCCTATATAGAACTGGTTAGGACAGACAGTTATAGTTCAAGTGAGACTGAGCGAGAAAGTAAGACAAAAGTTAGTTTTCGAATGAGTAAGATAGTTTAGAGCATATAGCTGTATCTGATTAATATGTATACACATATGTATTATGTTTATATATATATCGTATCATAGCTCTTTATATATACAACTTTTTAGGGTTAATCTAAGTTAAATGGGCTTCACAAAAATGAAAATTGACCTGCTAATTCCTTCTACAGCTTCACAAATTCTAATTGAAAAACAAATTGACGTTTATTTTTTAGGGGTTTTTTTTTGTTTTTTTTTTTTAATTTGTTGTTATTTTATCTGTTTGTTATTTTTCAATTTTGCGACAGTCACACATTTTTGCATATCCTTTGAGGCTGAGGCTTAATTTTGTAATATGCATATTCCTGGGGAGTTTACTTTGCTCTGGCCCACACATATAATTGATTTCGTTTGCATTTGCCATTCATTGTTATCGATTTGACTTTTTTCATAGATGTATTTCTAATACCCTGCACCAAATAGCAATTATCAAAAAGGGTATATTGTATGTATTTAATTAAGTGAAGGAAAATTTGAAGCTTTGAGTCTCTAGAATGCATTTATGATCGATTAAAATAGTTTGGAGTTTGGTTTCTATTTCCACAAAAGTTTCTGTTTACACGGATCTTGAAACAACGCACATTTAGAAGTGCTAACTTGTGTTTGAAATAGGTATATATTAGGATATTATAGAGACCAAATTAAATCTTCAGTGCATTCTTTATGAATATACTAAAAGAGTTACAAATAAAATTCAAAGCGAAAGTTATTCTGTAACTTGTCCCATTGAAATATTCTAACACAAAAGTTCATTCAAATTATGGTAAGAGAAATTTTTTTTCAGAACTGTGTGCAGGGTATTTCAACGTCGGTTCTGCCCGACAGTTGCACTTTGTTATGGCTGTAGCTTTTTGTAATATTTGTTGCAAGCGCATGCCATAGATTAAATGCAAATTTGATATTTTGTTGCAATTTGCAGCATTTTGATTGATGTGAAACGAATGTGATACGTTAGACTGTAGCATTTTCTTTTAGTTTCACGTTTCGTTTATTTGAGATATCGAATGAAACCGAATGAATCGACCGATATAGACTGTATACTATATATTTTATATATATCATATACTATATACTGTATGCTATGAGTTATAGCTATAGTTCTAGCTATTGATATTGATTTATTATAAACTGCATTCTGTTTTTTATTTGAGTTTGAGTGAGGATATGGAAGTTGGCGTTGAAATTGTGAGAGGTCTGTTTGTGTATCATACAATATATAGTACTATATTTATTTAATTCTTGAAGTTTGTGTTTCAACTTTAGCCTAACTAATGTAAATTTCATGTAGATTCGATTATAACATTGAAAAATATGCACAATTGGAAGATAGCTCTGTTTGTTGTTAATCGCTTTGGTATTACATTTATATTTATATATTTTTGTTTCAGTTTTTATATTATTTTTTTTTTAAATATTTATAGAGAGAGACATAAAACACATCAAACAGTTTTGCTTTATAATAATTGTATATATATAGTTTTTTTTTTAATTTTCATTAATACTGCGCCTCTGGCCAAAAGATTTTTCATTTTGCATTTTTCTGTATTCCTTTCTTTGTTTTTATTTTATTTTAATTTCTCTTAGTTTTACATGGATTTTGCGTTCACTTTTATTTAAATATTTTACTGTTTTTCTTTGTTTTGCAGTTTTTGTATGTTTATTTTTTTTTTCTTTTTTGTATATTTGTTTCATTGAAGCACTGCAGCTTTGTATCTTTTAATTGATGATGCGACAAAAGCCTCTGGACGGCACCTAAGACAATGCAACAAACTAACAAAAGCAGCAGCTGCTACAACAACAGTAGCAACAGCAACAAGGCAATCAATGTTATTCACGTTGCAATTGAATGCCATGAGATACTTTTTTATCTGCAAGATACTTTCGGCTGTGCTTCACACGCGCCACAGTGCGTATGATTTATGCAATTACAAACGGCAGCTGTGGCAGCTGTTGCTGTTGTTGCAGCTGTTGCTACTGTTGCTACTGTTGCTACTGTTGCTACTGTTGCTGTTGTTGCTGTTGTTGCTGCTTTTGCTGTTGTTGCTACTGTTGCTGTTGTTGTTGCTGCGGCAAATGAAATGCAATTAAAATATTTGCATTGCATATTTGTTTTATTCATGTTTGTTTCGTTCGATTTGTTTGGTTTGAGTTTGTGTTCTTCACGTTGTGTATGTTGAAATGTATGTGTATGTGCATATGTATAGCTGTACAGGCAGGTGTATCTTGTATGTGTGCGTGTTTGTTAGAGGTTGACGCGTGTCTTTGCTCAGGATATCAACACGATTAAATTAATAAAAGTCTGAGCTTCTACTACGAATCGACTTTAGATTGGGAACTTTTAGAACCGTCTTTTATGTTTTCAAGAAAATTTCAATCCAATAAACTTTTTAAAATTTTAATCAATGCTCTTTAAATTTAAAATATCGATTTTTTTCTCGACCGTATTTCATTGTATCCTTTTGCCTTTTGTTTTAATTTTAAACTTATATGAAATTGGGCCTCTCATTTCCTTTAAGGCCCACGGATCACGCACGACTCACGCCCGCCTCTAATGTGTTTATGTTCATTTATTTGTATGTGTATATATATATTTATTTATATATATTTGTAAATTTGTCTCGTTTGACTCCATTGATAGCTGTAAATATGTGCTCAATCGCGCGCTCTCGGCTGTTGCTATAGTAATTATTATGTTTGTTTGCTTCTGTACCATTTCGATTTCTGTTTCGATTTCGTATTACACTTTCGATATTTGTATTACACTTTCTCTGCTTTTTGTATACATGGACTTGTTTTAAATGTGATATGAATTGTTCTGTGCATATTTGTATTATAATTTGTGCTTGGGTTTAGTCACATGCTCTTGGTAAAGAAATTGGAGACATTGGTTGCATGCTTTGGGTTGAGTAGGTTTGTTTGTGGGTATTCAAGGGGGGTTGCTATGTGTGTATGTACATGGGCGCTGGTATGTACAGTGTGTTATACATACAATACATATACACAAAGACGATCTATTACTTTATAGTAACATATACTATATAGTCGTAGATACATTGATTAAATAACTGAGCGCATTTCTTATAGGGCTGCCGCAGGAATCAGCTTGTGTTTTATCCTCTGCTGTGCCTCCTGTGAGTATGATGTGCTATATAGCTGTATGTGTGTGTGTGTGTGTGTGTGTGTGTGTGTGTGTGTGTGTGTGTGTGTGTGTATGTGTGTTTTTTTGTTAGAGTATATTTCACTTTTGGCGCTTTTGTGGTTTGTTTGTGTTATTAATGAATTAGACTGCAACTGCTTAACTAAGCTGTGATTAGTAGTCGCCCCACACCTGTTCCAGTTAGAGAGGTAGCACAAAATAACGAGAGAAAGAGAGAGAAAAAGAGAGAGAGAGAACAATGTGTGTTATATATAAATAGTTAGCACAGTTTTAGTGACATTCAAAACAATATTACCAAATAAAAGAGCACACAAATTTCGAATTAAAAACAACGAAAGCCAAAAATTAAATTTTTAGAAAAGCAAAAAGTTATAATTTCGCATATAGTGCGCCACCTACCGGTAGACCAGCTTTGCCCGCGGGTCCAGACGGTCCGGATTCGCCACGCATGCCCATGGGGCCCTGAAAACAAAAAAAAATAAAATTTAGATCATTATATAACATAAATTAGTCGTTGTACTTACGGGTAAGCCCATGGGTCCTTGATCGCCCTTGTGTCCCTTGTCGCCCTAGTATTGCAAATTTGGGTAAGTACGGTAGATATACATATAATACAATAAAGTATCACTTACAGGATCACCCTTGCGTCCGTCCATGCCGCGTTCGCCCTGAGAGCCTGTATGTCCTGGTGGGCCCATGGGTCCCGGAGGTCCAGGAGGGCCATAGACCTAAAAGAAAGATAGCAAAACCATCAGGAAAACTGTATGAAACCCCGGAAAGGGTGAAACTACTTACATATTCAATGGTGGGCATATGTGGTGCATCAGCCATGCCATCATCCTGTCGTCGGCGCATCTTGCGGTACTGCAAATTTAATGCATTACATAAGTTATCGTTTATCGATAACAGGTGTGTCTTCAACTTACCGAATCGCCACGATCGCCCTTGTCACCCTTAACGCCCGGATAACCTGGTGGTCCGGGCAAACCTGGCGGTCCCATCAGACCCGGCGGTCCTATATCACCGCGATCACCCTTCTCACCCGGCGGTCCTTGATAGCCCGGCAGCCCTGGTGGACCCTCAATGCCTGGCTCACCAGGCAGCCCATCCAAGCCACGTGGACCCAGTGAACCTGGTTCGCCTGGCTCGCCAGCGTCACCCTTGTTTCCGTCACGGCCGTCGCGTCCATTATTGCCGGGCACTCCCGGTGGACCGGGTGGACCGCGAACGTATTGTACCGCCTGTGGTGGAGGATCCTCGTAGTCGTCCTCGAGCTTAGTGCCACCAGGTCCAAATATCTATGCGGTGTAGGAAGTTCGGTTTGGGTATGGAAAAGAGATGCGTTGATACAGAAATTTAGTGAGAAGATTAATTTATGCCACGTGGCGACGCCCCCAGGCGTTGCACGTGTCCCAGACGTAGCAGCACAGCAACCCACACCCCAACACTCACACACACCCACGCGCTTTGATGGCGCCACAAAAAGCGTCGCGTAATTTGCCGAGTTGAAAGCGCAAAAAAAAAAAAACAAGCAAAAAATAAATGTGTTGCATGTGGAAGCAGTGGGTG
>JBANCZ010000678.1:0-30897 GCA_037040025.1 Sphaerogastrella javana | reverse complement strand
TGTGTGTGTGTATGTGTGTGTGTGTGTGTGTGTGTGTGTGTGTGTGTGTGTGTGTGTGTGTGTGTGTGTGTGTGTGTGAACGTATTTTCATTGTTAGAATGCTCGTTTTTGCCACTTATTGATGGGGCAACTCGGCAACATTGCTTCCTTTTATTTCAACTCAAAATGGAAGCTTTAATTTACAAACGATTTAAAGTTCCGACATGAAATATTCATATATATTCTGGTATTCTATATATATTATATAACTATGGAACAAATTCTGTATAGCTGGTCATAGGGCCCAAGTGCAACAAAGTGGCACAGAGCACGGCTTAAGCGGCACAAGGAGCGTTGGGGCGACGCCCTGATTGAATTAGTCGCTCGCTTAGCCGTTTTATAGCTATTATTATGTGAGTTGGTTGCTTTTTTTGTACCCAGCTATGTGGTGGTGCTTCAAGTGGGCACAAATGCTGGCACATTGTGGTCAATTTTGTGGCCCAGTGCAGTGCTGTGCAGCAAGTGGCATGCTTCAGTAGCTGCCTTTGTGGCGTGCGGCATGCGGCATGCGACATGCGGCTTGGTCACAGCAGTGGCACAGGGGTAAGTTGCATATACCGCATACGCCTCGTATACGCTAAGCAACACCATGCTCGAACAGGCGGATACCCTTGAATATCCCACATATGGCAACTCGAATTCTTAAGGTTTCTTAGTCTAGGATTGGGTGTTTTTTAGGCTTGAATATAGCACTTGGTTGGAACAGTTTGTCGAGAGTTTGTTATAGATTCAATGTGATAATAGATGAATGGACCTTAAAAATAACATATTATACCTACCAAATTCGATCTCTGTATGCACAGAAACAAGAGCAGCCTTGATGAGACCCTAAGCTCCTGTTAGAGCTCATAAAAAGGCCCTTAAGCTACCCAGATTATGACATTACTACATCAGTCTGTGGCGCTTCTTTTTACCGCTTGCATAACCCGGAAATTAACAGCGCAATGCCCTATTTTGGAATCATTTTCTATGCATACAGGGTATACAGAAAATTATATGAAAGAAATAAAATAAAAATGAACAGAAACCACAACAATTGAAGTTCAACGTCGAGTGCACAGATTTCTGTTTCTGTTTCTGTTTCGCTTTTTGAAATGTTTACAAATTCTGTGTTCAGGAGTAGGAGGGATGAGAAGAGTGTTTGGTGCGCGGTCCTGTGCCGCTCGCTTGATCCTAAATGGCCAGAGTCCTGCCAAAGAGTCCTGTGAAGAGCACTTGAAGCGTGTCGTAAACGAGTTCAGCCTCAGCCTCAACCTCAATTCTGTCCCGCTTAGTATCCCCCTGCTACCCTGAACCTGCACTCAGCTACCCTGAGCTGCCCTCAACTAGCATTATCGGCATTCAGCTACCCTGACTCTCCACTCAACTATCCTCAGCTGTCCTGAGCCGCCACTTAGCCCCTCTCAGGTCACCTCGTATCAGTTTAGGTTCATTCCATTCCATTCGCAGTCCGTCTTCTGTCCGAGCTGTGTCCGAGTTCAGAGTTCAGAGTCTTTTGCATTTGTTGTTGCATTTGCAGCAAATGCATTTGTAAACATTTGCCACATTTCGTGTTTGGTTTGCGATATATTAAATTGCATTAAGTACGTCTTTATTATTTATTGACTTAATTGATTTTAAATATGCAAAAAGCGTGTCGGGCCTCTCGGATTCGCGGACGCTCGACCTCTCAACTGCATTGCAATATTTGTCTTTCGCTGCAAAGCAGCTTTCAATTAGTGTGCAACCTGATGTGAACCTAGCCCCTGCCCCAATACCTATATTTTCTCATACGCCTATGCTCGCTCAACACCTGCCTTCTCATCACACTCCTGTTCTCATTTCCCCAACTGTTTTTGCTCCTAGTAGGCGCTTCTTCTGCTCATTGCTCAGCCAATCATACGCTATCATGCAATTCATTTTCGTTTTCAATTCGCTATTTGCAATTTGCTATCCGATATTTACTTTATATTATAGCATTTACTTTGTGTTTGTATATCCTAGATTCTGGGAAATCGGGTATATTAACCATCACCTTTCATTAAGAAGTCATTAATAAACAGCATCAATAATTGTCAAGTTATTCACTCAGACGTAGAGAATTCTGGTGTATTACCTTTCTTATCCATTTATCTCTGTTAATCTCTTCCTCTTCCTCTTCCTTAAATTTCCATATCTGCAATTCTGATTTCGTGGTTGTCTGTCAGTCCGCCTTTGACTAACTTTCTTGTCGTCTTTGGGTCTCTCTGGATATTCATCTGTTTGGCTTTCAGACTTCTTTTCTAACTCTATACAGCTACCTCTTTATATGTGTCTCTATCTGTCTGTTTGTCTCTTTCTATCTATCTCTCTCTCTCTATGTGAGAAAAGACAGAAATATTAAGAGAACGGCTGCTCTGTCTAATTGCAAATGTCGATCGCTCTATCTAATTCTCTGGTTTTTCTCAAGTACCATCCCTATTTTCATATTCATATCAATATTCCTTCTCTTTGGAAGTATAAAGTATAGCTAAGTACAGGGTATCTCATTAGAGAGTACTGTTATTTGTATTTTTGGGAAATTTTTTCGTAATTTTTGATTTTTTTTCTTTGTAATTTGTTGCAGTTTGCTGCCATGGCAAATATAATTTTAACTTTTTTTTCTTGTTACGCCTAATGGCATTTGACTAGTCTATGGTCAATGGGGTAAAAGGGGGGAGCCTGCTTTTTTCTCACTCTCTCTCTCTCTCTCTCACTCTCTCTCGCTCTCTGCCTCTCTTTTTGCCTTTTCCCCACTTTCCCTCTGTGTCACACTGTATTTACTTGTCTGTCGTATTTAATATTGATTCATGCATTAATTGTATGCCATGAGTTGCTGCCACTTGGCTGCAACAGCGCAACCCATGACCAGAACGTGAGACAGGCGTGGCAGGGGGGAGTGGCTAGAGTCAAACTCGCGGAGGAACTACTAAAAATTGTACAACCGTCGACTTTTATCATAAAATTTGCCAAACCAAGTAACTATTTCACAACAAAACAACATAGAACATACAACAACAACAACATCAGCATCAATAGGAACAGTAGGGGCAGCAGTCGGGAGCCTAGAACAAGCCTTGTGCATTAAAAGCCTTTAGTTAGGGGGTGTAAAAGGGAAGACGTATTGAGGGAGGCTACTACTACTACAAAATATTTGTGAGCTGATGCAACGCGCATATTTTTTACGCTAATTGTTTGTTCCGACGCAACAGCAGCAGCAATGTCTCTTCTAAGGCCTGACAACAACCCTACAGCTAACCGTAGAAGCGAACCCCCATTTCTGGAAATACTGTCGGTGCTTGCAGCACATGGCATGCAGAAAGAAGCGTTTGCATTTTAATGCAAAGTTTTTATTTTATTGAACCATTAAAACGCATTTTTACAACCAAAGTGCAATATTAGCGATGAACAGAGACGGCACCAACAACAACAGCAACACGCATCTTCAGCCCAGTCATATAGTCAGTCATCTAACCAAGGTCCGCAAGACCCCAAAAAGGTGGACTAAGAACCAAGGACCCAAGGACTAAGACAGCGACTGAGACGGAGGCTGAGGCTCCGACTTCAACTAAGGGGGAGGTAGAGACTGAGACGGTGGCTAAGATGGTGGCTGAGACGGTCGCAGAGACGGTAGCTGAGACGGTGGCTGAAACCGGTGGCAGCGCCGCACTCGCTTGATGGTCCATTAAATACAAAGATTTTTGAAAAATTACTACATTCACTTTACGAACTTAAGCCCGTGGTGTGGGAAGGGGTGTGCGTGTGTGTTTGTATGTGTGTTGTTGTGTGTTGGTATGTGTGGAGTCGGGGGTAACTAGAAATGGCAAAGGCTGCCACAGGCAAACAACAAAGTTGTAAAAATTGTTTCGTTTTTAAGCAGCGCAACGCTACAGCGGCATTACGCTGCCACGCCCCACCTCAACTTCCAAGCCCCCATAGCCGCTGGCACGTTCATGAAGCCCCTAAGGACGCAAAAGGGCAAAGGCGGTAAACTACAGTAAGTTTTACAGCAACGCATAAACTGCAGCAGCAACAGCAGCAGCATCAGCTTCCGCTGCCACTCCACCGCCCCGCGCACCACCCTTTGGCCGCATTAGTTTGCTGCTGCCGCCGCTGCCGTTTGCAATAAAAAGGGGGCAACAGCAGCGGCACTCAAATATAGAGACAGCAAATGGAGAGAGAGAGAGGGGCGGAAAGGGCCGTGGCAGGGTTAAGGAGGTAGCGTACGAGTAGCGGCCGGGATGGAGGGATACACTTGGTACGTGGTGGTGCCAGGGGTATGGGTGGTGCTGGGCCGGTGGGGTGTTATAGCCGTCGAAGATTGAGTTATGTGCGTTTTCGACTTTGTTTCGGCCACGGGCGAGCGGCATGGCGCGCGCGTTGTTTCGGCAATATAACGGTAATAACTGAATCGTTACAATCGCGCTGCTCATTTTTAGTTGCCGTTAGAATACACACTCACACACACACACACATACACACACACACATACACACACAAAAGGGGGTAGGCAGCCGGCAGTTGCAGGTCATGAATTTGCCATTTTACAGCCTCGTATTTTTTCGTACGCTCACAAAGATGCCCGGGTACCCGGCACACCCGCCCGCCTTAACTGTTCCCTCTGTCCTCCCAGTTTGGTGTCGCCCACCTCCAACCCCGTTGCCGTTTGATTCGTCTTTATGCTGGTCCAACTGGCAGCGGCAGCGCAGTCTAAGCTCTTATCCCGTGTGCTGATTTTTCGGGGGTTCAATTCGGCTACCCTAGAAATAATAACGCTTAAACTTTTTAGTGTTGTCATTAAATTCCTCGTGTAAGTTGCGAACGCGCGCATCGGAGTGGGAGGGAGGAGGAGGTTGAGGTTGGGGGCGGTTGTTGGGGTGTGGGTGTTTTTTGTGGGCATGGGGTTGGTTGTATCCATCTATGAGTATGTTGTATTTTTCGCTATCTCCCTCTGTCTGCCATACGCGCTCTATCGCTCTCCCTCTCTCCCTCTGTCTCTATCTCGTGAGTGTGTATGTGTGTGTGTGTGTGTTTGTTTGTTTGTTTTTATTTAACATTTTTAATGTCGCTCTTCGGCCGCCACACACTAACGGCACAACCAAGGCAACAGTACCCCTGTTGCCTGCCCGCCGCCCTTGGCCCAGCCCCATGCCCCGCACATCTGCAGGTCTATAAATTTCGATATTTACTTTTTATATTGCAAAAATTTTTCTGCTGACGGAATTACGGAAATTAAAAACGAAATGACGCTGAACCAACCGCTATACCATTCCACATCAGATCCAGACCCAGACCCAGACCCAGAGCCAGAGACAGAGCCAGAAGCACACCCGACCGTAGCAGACTTTCAAACCATGGCTGGCTGTGGCAAGACAAGAGCTTGGAACGTTAGCGCAGGGCTCATGCGCGGCTGTCGCTGACATTTCAGGAGTAACACCCTCCCCCCCCCCTCCAACCGGCTTCTATGCCATCCCCCTTGTCGACCTGCTCCCTTTGCCTTTGCATCATTCTAGATGTTAGCTCAGCCGCTTCCACTTTAGTCATAAAAGAAACATTACCCGTGCACTTTTTAATATCCCGCACGGTTTAACTTTCTTCGCCTATACCCAAACAACCGACCCCGCCTCCAGCGAACCCTCACCTCCCCTATCCAGGAGCCACTACTTCGAAGTCTTTGCTCGCATCAACATCAATGTCGCTGCCAGAGGCTGCAACTTGCCACGGTTCACTGCCATTTGCCATTTTTTTTATGTATATATTTCTTTATTTATTCGTAAAGCTTAGAAAGTTTTGAAATGAGTCAACTGTACCTCTATCACTTTCATTCCCCTTGCCTCTACTCTTCTCACTTTTATCTTTAAGTTGCATTTGAGCCATCGCAATAAATTTGAACTAAGACACCGTCTATTTAAATTGTTTCATTTATTTGGGTGTGAAATAAATCTATCTGTATGTTGATGCTCGTATTCATTGGATATTATTCGTTCGACCCCTTCTATCATTCACAGCTCAGTGTATATTACTCTTTTTAAATAAAGTTACTAATTAATAGAACTATTTACTTCTAAACCAAAGAATGCTGAAAAGTATCCCAGTAAATATAATACATGTCAATATAATATCATATCACCCATTTCAAGATCGTTATAAAATAATAATAATCATATATGATAATAATCATATATGATAATAATCATATATATCCTAGGCATTTTTATACACAACTCTTTATATCGATCATTAACAATAACCGATTATCGATATCTTTATAATCGAAAATGCGTGGCATTGGATTTTAAAGAAAGAATCATAAGAATCGTAAACTTCTTATGAAGAGTAGGTACTGTAAGCCTAAGTTTAGAGTTTTTCAAGCGAGTATTCTAGGGAATTGTGAATACTTATAAATACTATGAATGCTGAATATTGTGATAACTTTTGTGAAAACTGTGAATGCGCATGAGTGCTGACGATACTGTGGCTACGACTTCAAACACTCGTGAATATTCTGTTTTTATTGTGAATGGCCCCGAATACACTCGTATCAATGTTGCATTGCGAGTTCTAAATCTAATTTCCAAATTTATGGTTTAGCCATAGTTGTAAACTGTAAAATGTGAATAATGGTAAAGTATTATGAGGGTTGCTCTCTTCCCTTCTCTTCCCATACCCTGCTACCCAGCACTTGCAGTCGTTATCCACTTGGGCTGGGGCATGCAGAGTTGGAATTGGAGGTTTTCTGGCTGGAATTGTGGATGGGGTTTGGGGCGAATGCTGAATGTTGCAGTTTTACTGTCCCCCTGTTGTTGCGCGTGTATTTTGATTTGATTTTTACGCCCAGCCATAAATTGTTTAGATGAGTTTTTTAATCGAAATTGTTGGAAATGACTTAGGTGAGCATAAAATGTCTCTCTCGGTTTCGCTCTCTCTTGCTCACTCTCTATCCCTGCCTTGCCTTTTGTCTCTCTTTTTCTCTAGAGAGAGAAAGTGAGAGGGCAGCATATCCAAATAAATTTTGCTTATGCGATTTACTCTGGCCAGGCAGTTCGTCAATTCGTCAATCCGCCAATTCTGCACTTCCGCAGTTGGACTGTCGTCTTGCCTTTTTTATATGGCTTATAAAAAGTATATTTTTAATAGGACGTAAAAGCACTTGGTAGTTTGCCTGACAACACTGGCAGGGGTCTAATACCGAATACCGAATACCAAAGACCGAATTCCGAATACTGAATATTGAGGTCGAGTTGCGAATACCAAGTGACGAACTAATGGCATGATTCAATGTCTTAATACTAGTTCCACATACTATGATTCTACTTTCGAATAGCGTGTTTCAAACAGCAAGTTTAGAATACCATACTTTCAAATATCATATCTCATATGGTTGCAAATACAATGTATCATATATCAAGTTTCGAATACCAAGTTCTGAATATCATGGATATATTTGATATATTCTGAATACCATGTTTATAATATTTAGTTTCAAATATTATGTTCCAGATATCAAGTTTCGAAATTTCGAGTTTCGACTATCTTGTTCCGAATACCATGTCTGAAATACCAAGTTCCAAATACAATGATGCAAATACCAATGTCTGAGTACCAAGTTTTACATTTCACGTATATATTCTAAATTCTGATTATCCAGTTTCTTTGACTAAGCTCCGAATATAACATTCTAAATATAAAGATTCTAAATACAATGATTTAAAAACGAAAACAGAATATAAAAACGAACAACTGCTTGAATGTTGATATTTAAATATGAAGTTTCAAGCATCATTACTCAGAACACTATGATTCGAATACGAAAACGGAATAAAAAAATAATCTGACTGAATGTGAACAATGAATCAATTCCCCAACTGAGGCTGAAAATAAAAAATCCAACTTCACACACCGAATATTGTATGTCACATAAAGAATTCTGTAAAATTGAAATATCTATTGGGCGTTCTACCTGCCCGTTTGGGCCGCCGTGAGTCCGTGAATGGGGATCTGTTTTCTAGAACACTTGCCAAAAGAAAACGAAATACATGTAGAAATGAGAAGAATGCGAAGAAGTTTGGTCAGAGGACGAAGAGAAGGCAACAGAAGAAGCGCACAGAACGGAGAGCCCTTCAATTTTAGTACAGCAGCAGCAGTACGGCTCATAAACGTTGCTGAAACTTTGAACTTGATGGTTTTTCTGCTCTCAAGTCGGCTCTGGATCTGTGTATGGGCCTGGATATGGGCGCATGGGTGTTGGTTCTCGGTCTCTCGGTCGCACAGCCCGAATCGGGCGCGGGACTTATGCTTGGGCTTGGGCTCTTGGGCTGTGACTCTGGCTCTTTTGTACTGGCTCAATTCCTTTTGCTTTTACGGCGCTGGCGTGTGCTGGCGGCGTTTGCTATGTGCTCATGTGGTCGAAATTTGGTGGGGGGGGCTGGAGTTACCACTCACCCCATGCCCCCACACCGCCAGAACCACACAGCCTCAGAGCAACAGCACTACCACACTGCCACACTGCCACTACCATTGGCAACCACATAAAAAGATACATTTGCAGGCACCCAAACGACGCATAAAACGCGTTACTTTCATCCATGAGCGACGTTGATGGGCTCATAAATGCCGCGAATGTGCATGAAACGCGTATTTTTCTACTTTTTGATGATTTTGAAATTTTGTATGCGTTGAGTGCCGTTAAGTATACAGTACACACACACACACACACACGCATAAATGTATGTGTGTGTATGGGCACCCGTTAACGGTTACCTAACCTCAAACTTAGCAGGGCTACCCAGTTACCGAATTGTTTTAACCCACTGACAGTCACAAGGCCTCAACACGAGTAGTCGAGCCTCAGCCTGAACCTCAGCCTGAGTCTGGGCCTGAGCCGGAGGCAGCAACAGCAACAGCAACAGCAGCAGTTGCTGTAGCCATAAAAGTAATATGAAATGTCTCATTTTTAGAGCTTCGAAATAAAAAAGTTATCGACGCATTTCGTCAGCCTTACTTTCTGCATTGGCAATCTCAAGTCTCTCTCTCTCCGCACTACCCCACTGCCCTCCGATACAGTAAAACTCTCGGCTCTCGAGTCTCGTATCTCATTGACCAACCACCAACCACCAACTAGCGACTAGCGAGCACCGACCAACCACCAGGTCGCACCACATCATCGCAACCAAGTCAAACAAACCAGTCATAAAGCACTTGAGTTTTAGTTTTTACCCACTGCCAACACGTCTTACCCATGGCCATAGAGGACTGGTTAGCATCTGATGGAATGACAGAGCTTGATAAGATTGAATTGGAATTGATGGGATGAAGTATGTTACGATAGTTTGTGGTATAATGGAATGAGATGGGATAGAAAAGAATATTAAGCATACGATTTGATCAAGTATTCTAATTCACGAGTACATATCAGTATACAATACTATACGATATGCCACTATTCTATACGATTTTGTACGATATGATATGCATAAAAAAAAGATTGGATAAAATAGAAAACAATATGATATTACAGTAAATCATTTCATTAATTTCTGCATCCTACATTGAATAGAATTTCATACTTTAATATAGGATACAATTGGATAGGAATCGAATAAATCTAAATGAATGTATAAAACTAAACACGATATAATACGATATATTCTATGATGATTACTACTTACATAAAGTAAATGTATTAAAGTAAATGTATTCTAGAAAATGTATTCTATACCCTTGTTATAGTATATTATTTTGAAAGGTTGCTATGCTACCTTGATCCCCCTGCTTTTGACTAGATCTTGCGAATTGAAAGAGCTAGAATCAAAAGCATATAAAGGCACGTCTAATACATTCATTTAGAAGATTCTTGTTCTTCAGAGTAACACAGAATATGTGGATTATATTAGAAATATTATTATGATTACTCTATAATTACGAGCGTATTAGAGCGTATAATGATATGTCATGACATAAGATAATATTTGTTTTAAATTTACGTGTATTTGCTTGTCATTATAGTCGGCTGGAATTTGAATTGGTTTTGGGATGACACCAGCTATAATTCAATATTTAATTTTGGGTAGCATACAACCATTGATGAGTCAATGGATTGCGACGTAGCTCTATTGGATTTGAAATTGGTCCCTGGTAATGGTTCTGGTTCTGGTTCTGGTTCTGGTTCTGGTTCTGGATCTTCCTCTGTCTCTGTTTCTGGCTCTGGCTTTGGCTTTGGCTTTGGCTGCGGCTTTGGAGCGGGTTTGGTTTGTTTTGGGAGTTCGCTTAATCGAATATTTCTGTTGCCCATAAATGGTAATAGCATTGGGTGCGACAGGGTGCATCCAGTTGACCGAGGGGTAGGGAAACGGGTTGTGCAACTTTGTGTAGCCTCAGCAGAAGCAACCAGGAAAAAAAACGGTTGCATTTTAAATTAGTGCATTCATACACACACTCAAACACACTAACAATCACACTCAGAATCACAATCACACTCACTCTCACACATATACAACATGTACATGGAAATATGCCTACAAGTGCATGCGTGTGTGTCTGTGTGTGTGTGTGTGTGTGTGTGTGTGTGTGTGTGCAGGATCTATCGTCGAATCCATCCATCCACCCAAATGCAGCGCTGTTTTTTTTTCGGTATTTTTTTTAGTTTTATTAGTTTGACTTTTACCTATTTTTATTTTCAATACCTTTTTTTCCTATATGCCATATAAATATATATAAAAATGCGTATGTGTGTGTGTGTGTGTGTGTGTGTGATGTATATATATATACAAGGCTTCGCTTTTTTGGGCGGAGTTTTTCAATTTTTATTTTGCGCCGTGTTCCCGAATGAGAGCAACTGCAACTGCAACTGTAACTGCAACTGCAGCAGCGCTGCTTTCTCTCTCTCTCTCACACACGCACACACACATACGCACATCCTGCCACATACACATACACACACACACACACACACTCTCTCTCTCCCTCTCTCACACACACAGCAAAGTAACAAAATTTTTGTGCGTTTTGTTGCATTTTTTTGCAAAATTGCCAAACTGCAGTCTACATATACGTGTGTGTGTGTGTGTGTGTGTGTGTGAGTGCGTCTGTGTGTGTGAGTGCGTCTGTGTGTGTGTGTGTGTGTGTGTGTGTATGTGTGTATGTGTGTCCGTCTGCTGCTGCCGTGCTTTGCTCCTGTTGCAACTGCATTTTTATTTTTGTTGGTTTTTTTTTGCGTCGATTTTTGTTGTTTTATTTTTTTTGCTTTATTTTGCATTTTCAGCTTAATTTTATTTATTTATGAAGTTTTTTTTAAATTTATTTTGCTGGCTGTGCCCTGCACTGTGGCTGAGGTTGGGTGGTTGCATGTTGCACTGCCCCTTTTTCTGCTTTGGGTGGTCATTGCACCATGCAACATGCGTCCAGCGGGTGCAGCAGCAGCAGCAGCAGCAGCAACAACTGCAGCACATATGGTGCAACAGCAGCAGCAACAGTGGCAGCAGCAGCAGCAGAAGGCGCATGCTGCACATTTGCTGTCTCACACTATGCTGCAACTGCAACTGCAACTGCTGGCTCTCCCTCTCTCACACTGTCTCCCTCACTCTCTTTCTCTCTCTCAAACTCTCAATCGCTTGCACTGAGTCTCTCTTTTGCTCTTTCTCTCCCTCTCTCTCTCTCTCTCTTTCTCTCTTTCTCTATTTCTCTCTTTCTCTCCCTCTCGCTCTCTCTTTCTCTCTTGCTCTTGAAGAGTCCAGTCAGAGGCAAAGTGTATCGACAAATGCATTTGGCCCTCAGAGTACAGGAGCGCATCGCGGTTGCATTCTCTTTGAGGCCCTGATTGCAGTTCATATTGCCTACTTTCTTTTTACTTTTTTTTCCGCTAAATGTTTGTTATAAAATAGCACACAAAATATAAGATAAATACTAAATGTAATACAAATACAGTAATATATTATTAAACAATATAATTCAATATGATAACTATAATATAATATAAAATAATATAATATAAAATATATTATAATAAACACTACAATTTATAATATACAAATAAACTACGATTGAATTTGTATAATCATCTTTGTAGAACCATGGAGCTTTTTCCAAAATCGAGCAAGAAGATCGAGGATATTTAATTCCATCTAAAAAGTTTGACCACCGAAGACAACCGTTAAGTCTGAGGCTTTTTTTTAACAACTGTCTTTATTCATGTCATGGTTCTTTATGCGCGGCTATTTATGATACGGTGAGTTCAATGATATTACAGTTTTAAGAGAATCAATTTGTAAGCTTAAGAGAATTTATGTTAGGGTGATTCAACATAATTCGAATACGAACTTAATTATAATAATTAAGGGTAATCTAATATATGTATGCATATAACAACCACGGAAATTGATCTCTTTTGCCATAGAATTTTCTGTCTAGTACTCACATGACAAGCAAAACCGGCTGTATGAACACCTGGATCTTGTAAACTATAGGAGCTTTAGTATTCATCTTAAGTAAGAGCATTTCTTTTGTTATGTGCATAGATCACATTTATCGTTTATCGATTATTGAATAAAGTTTATTGATTATACAACATTGAAGTGTCAATTTGTGCATATTATAATGATTCAAATCAAGTTGGGCCCCATTAATATTAGAATATAGTAGGGGAAATGAAAAATTGGCAAATGTGCACCTGAAATATGCATTGCCGACTAAAACAACTAAAAAAAAAAATAAGAGAAAAAAAATGAAAAAAACAAAAAAAAGCGGACAACCCCTCATCACAAAAAGAACACCAACAAAAAAAAAAAAAAAAAAAAAAAACGAAGAACAGAGGATATAATGATACAACAAAAGCATCTGACAGCCTTTTGTTCTCTATCTCTTTTTGCTGTTTATCTCGCTCTCACTCTCTTCCTCTCTCTCTCTCTCTCTCACTCTTCCTCTCTCTCTCTCTTCCTCTCTCTCTCTCTTTCTCATTCTCTCCTTCTGTCTCTCGCGGCTTTCTTCTATTCTTGACCCCCCGCTGTATGGTGCGCACTTGCTGTCTCGCTCTGGCACACGACAGCCTATAGTAGGCGCAATTTTTATTATGTTTAAATTTGCATTTTTCCCATTTTCTTTCATTTAATTTTTTTTAACTTTTTCCAATTTTTTCATGCATTTTTATCTTTTTTTTTTGCAATTTTTTTAAATTTTTTTTTACGTTTTTGTGTGTATTTTTATTATGTGCGCCTTTTTTCATTTTATTTTATTAATTTTTTTTTTTGATTTTTTTTTTGTGTCCTGCTGCTTTTTTATTTATTTTAATTTTAATTTTTTTTTTTTATTTTGTTTTGTTTGAGTTTGGTTTTTTTTTTTTTGTTTTGGTGTATAGCGGCAACCCTACTCCAGCGGCGGCAACCCTACCCCAGTGGCGGCGACGGCAGCGCAGTCAACGCATTGTTGCAACGTTGCAACGTGCGAGTGAGAGCACTAGTGCCATCTCTTTCGGCCCGCCCAATATGTGTTGATGTGTGGCAAACGTTTGATTTTTTCGCTTCATTTTTTATTTCTGCGCTTCGTTTTTTCCTCCTCCTCTTCTTTTTTTTTGCCTTCTGCTTTATTCGTGCATTTATTTCCTTTGCCTTTGTTTTTTGTTCATTTTTTTTTGTTCCTTTTTTTGGATTTTTTTGTGCATTTTTTGTGTTTTTTTTTTGCTTTTTTTGTGTATTTTTTGTTTTTGTTGTTTTGCGGCATTTTTTGCTTTTCCTGTTGCACGCAATTTTTGCCGCTGCTTTTTTATTGGCTGCATTTGTTGTGCGTGTGTGTGTGTGTGTGTGTGTGTATTGTGTGCGAGTGTGTGTGGATTACGTGTGTGTGTACTGGACGCACGCATACGCACATAATATTTTTGTGCAATTTTTTGGTTGTTTTGGATTACTTTTTTTGCTGTAGATTTTGCAGTTGTTGTTGTTTTTGTTGCTGCTGTTGCTGCTGTTGCTGCTGCTTAATGCAAATAAAATGTTTGTGTAGGCTTGCATTATGTTGATGCTGATGCTGACGTCGACGCCAACGCTGACGTCGACGTCAATGCTGTTGTTGCTGTTGTTGATGGCAGAGCAGGGTATAAGCCAAGGCGCAAACCAGGGCGTCGGATGAGGGCTGCATTGCACTGTTAGCCAAGGGCAAGCTCTGTGTGTGTGCGTGCGTTTGTATGCATGTGTGGATTGTGTGTGTGGGAGGTGTGGATCTACTGTAGCTGAATGCAGGCGCAGCAGTGCATTGCTGCTGGTGCGTTTGCATTTTTTTTTTTAATTCTTTTTTTATTTTTTGTATTTCACTCTTTTTTCTTTTATTTTTTTTAATTTTATTTTTTTTTGGGTTTTGTTTTGTTTTTTTCGGCACATTCGGTGGGCAGCCTGGTTGTCCTTTTTGCACGCACACAACATTTCAATGCAACGCACAAGATTTTTCCTCCATTATTTTTTTGCTTTGTTTTTGTTTTTGTTTTGTTTTTGTTTTGCTTTTCTTTTATTTGCCGCCATTAAAAATGGCCCACACCAAGCCATGCCCCGCACCATAGCCCAGACAACCACCGCACGCTGGCAATGCATGCATTTGCTGTTGCTGCTCTTGCTCTTGTTGTGGGTCGAATGTGGGTCGCAATTTTTGCTGTTGCCTTTGTTGCTTTTGTTGCCTGTTGTTGCTTTTGTTGTTGTTGCTGTTGTTGTTGTTGTTGCCGTTGGTATTCGTGTTGGTGTTGTCTTTGTTCTTTTGTTGGGCAGCGCATCGCATAATCGCCGGCTTCACGCGCCACTGGGAGCATAGGCGCAGCTTCGATTGACCCATCGTTAGGGAAACAGGATGCAGAGCAGCGTCAGCTGAATGAGATGCTACACACACACACACACACACACACACACACAAATCGACATAGGAGCATTTGCAAGAAAGGGTCGAGGAGATAGGATAGCAGCAGTTGCAATGCGTGGTGAAGGACGGGGTAAGGTCTCCTTTGCGTTGCAACGTTCCGTTTGTTCATTTTTTCGTTTTTTTTTTAAGTATTTTTTGGTATTTTTTAAGTATTTTTTTGGTATTATTTTGGTATTTTTTGGTTTTTTTTGTATTTTTTTAAAGTATTTTTCTTGTTAATTTTTTTATTTCGCATTTGCGATTTTCGCATTTTGTTCCCTGCCTTGTATCGTTATTTTCCGCATACATTTTTTTGCGCTTTTTTTTAGCATTTTGTTGTTGTTGGTTTCTGGTTTTTTTTTTGCGATTTCACGCTATGCTTTTTTTAAAGATATTTTTGCCTTTCTTTTGCCTTTGCATCGTTGTTGCTGCTTCCCGATGTCTCTCCGTATTTCCATCTGTCCCTCTGTCTGACTCTTTCCAACGCTGTGTTAAAGCAAACTTGTTGTTGTTGTTGTCGTTGCATGTGGCACATAAATTTTCGTTTTATTACGAAATTACTGATATATTTCAATGCAACATGCAGTCCAATGCGACCCTAACCCGCCCCCGCCCCCTCATCCACCAAAGTCCCTCCCTTCGTTTGACTTTTCCATGGACAACTCTTAAGTTACCGATTAATGTTTATCTATTTGCATGCGGCAATTGAGGTGCAACAATAGAATCCACCATCCACAACCCACCTTCCACATTCCACCTTCCACATTCGACCTCCGTCATTCAATCTTCCACCTGCCACATGCCGCATGCAACACTTCATTGCATTCAATTGCTGCGCGTTTAACAGCTCCATAGCCGGAGAGAGAATGGGATAGAGAAAGAAAGAGATGATGAGAGAGGGAGAGTGTTAGTTGAAGAGAGCGAGGGGAAGAGAGAACGATTGGAACAGGCTGAGAATGAGCAGCAGCAGATTATGCACCCATTGCCAGGATAGAAGTAATATAGAGGGCCGTATGGAGAGCCGTATAACTGATGAAACCCCTCTCTGCACATGATTGCAGTACGGGGCGTTGATTGCGCTGATTGCATTTCGATTATTTGCTATCGCTATCGATGACCATTGAAAATGGACTGGGTGAGGGCAGGAATTGCATACCTTCACTAATATGCTATATATATTGCCTAATCGACCACAGATTTACATATAGCTCACCCTTCTTCAGCTATCGGTATTGCAATGAACAATCGATTCCAATCGATAAATACCCTGATTTAATGCGATACAGTAAAAGTAGTCAATGATAACGATTAGGGCGTCGATAACAATCTATAAAACTAAAACGATAACAAAAACAAATACCGATAGCGATAAATGGGTATGTTTCTCTCGGATGCATTCGACTGTAGTACTCGTTTCATTTTGTTTTCTATGCATTGTTGTTATTGGTGTTGTTCTCCCTTTCCATTGGGCTGCCTTGTATTGCCCTTTCGCGAAGCACTCAGCACCTTTGTGTATGATTTTTTAACGCTTTGACTGTCAAGTGCTGGCAATAACCGCAAGGAGAGAAACAAAAGCACCCACAAATACGATACGAATTGGGAGGTGCATGAGAGGGATTCAAAATGGAATAGGGCCTAGCACCTACTGCACTTGGGGTGGCAAAAACAAAACTATACAAGAGCCACAATACATACTACAGAGGAGTATAGAGTCTACTATATAAAGGGGGCTTAGAAGGTGGGTAGTAGAAATATGGGTGCTCAAATCGAACATAGGCATATGAAATGCACCACCAAACGGCATTTAAGCTTTCGAAGAGAGCTGAAGCGTGAGAACCTTTTCTAACATGGAAATGTGAATGTATTTGCTTATACAGGTATACCTCGATAATGGCAAAATATAAGCATACATTCATTCCTTTTCAAATGGAAACATCTTCATTTTACAATACAGATCTGTTGCATATAAATATATAATTTGAAAAACACCTTATAAAGAAAATGTATTTGAAATGGGCAAATGATAGAATTTGATTGATGAATTATGACAAATTAGTACATACTCAGGCCCAACTATCCTTATTCCGAAAATATTTGTTCTAAAACCCCATATCCATTAAAACAGGTTTCACTGCAACCTTTTAATTTGAACGAATGTAATTGCATATGTATTTGCAATGCATACCCATTAAAACTGTTTAGCCTGGTACTTTTGGCGCACCTGGAAAATGTATTTTGTATACAAATCAAGAATAGTTTCGAATGAGTATTAGTATAATACGTTATACAGAAGGTTTTCTTGGTCAGTTTCAGTAATCGGCGAAGGAACCGATCTCAATCAATCTTAGATAAACTCTTGATATGAAGAAGTAGATACAATAATTTCCATAATATACAAATTTTGATTCTAATTCATTTAATATATTAAACGCGAAATAGAATTTTTTATTAGGTAGGGTATCTTAGAGACAAGTGCATTCGTTCGCTTTGTTCCGCATTATTTTCATTTGCTGGTACTTGGGGAAGTGGGAAGTGAATAAAGCAATTCGAATACAATGGAATAGAAAAAAACAAAGGGAATTGTTTAAGTTGTTTGGCTTATTGTTATTGCTGTTGCAGTTAATGACGATATCATGATGGGTTAGGGAGTCGGTATGGGTACAGCTATAGTTATAGGCCTAGAATATTGGATTGCCCTTGAACATATCGATCGCAAATTGCTTAATACAGTTTTATTTTCGATAGTATTTCATTTATTTCATCATTTATCGAATGTTCCTTAGAGTTTAGAGTCTTAGTATAACGTGGAACCATATGACCTATAGAACGAGACCCGAAACTGAGACGAAACGAAGACTAGAGCAGAGGAAACAAACTATGACAAGAATAAGTAGAAGAACAATGATAATATTCATATCAATGCCAATGCCAATGACAATGAAAATAATAATGACAATGATACTGATAACAACAGCGAAAGAAGAGTGAAAAATATTAAAAATCTCAGCACGCATTTTGAGCTCGCATTAAAATCAAAGTAAAAAAATGACATCAATATAAATACTCGTAAATTTGCAATTTCGAGACGAGCTACAAAACATACAAAACAAAACAAAAAAAAAAAAAAAAAAATCATCTCATCGTATCCCATTGCCATACCCATACCATTCCGTTTCGATCCAAGGCTGTTAACATGCGCACGCCATGGGTGCTGGGGCGGTACAGGGAGTGCAAGGGCGTGGGCTTTTTTTTGTGCGTTAGGGTGACGCTGTCATAAAACAAGACTCACCGCATCCCCCACTGCCTCGCCAACCACCACCACCACCAGCACCCTACACCCCTACACCCATACGTTAGCTCATCTTTGGATTAAACCTCGATGCGCATATGTTTAGAGAAATTAGTTTTTCATAACGCACAAGTTGTTATTGCCATCTACCCACACACACGCACACACACGCACACATACACACACACATACACACACACACACACGCACACAAACATTGGTGCCTTTTAACGGTATTTTTTATTGCAAATTCTATTCAAATATCCATACATTTTTATGGGTCCTGCGGCATGGGAATGGAGCGCATGCAGTAGGCAGCAGCCAGAGGTCGGAAAAGGGCGGAACACGGGGGTAACTGCGGTACGCGGGGTTGGGGGCAGCGAGTAGCGACCAAAGTAGCGACATCTACGATGTCTTTTGAGTGTGTGGAGTTTTTTTGCCACCGTTTTAAAGCGCATGTGAGCGCAAATTTCTTGCCTAAGAGGGATGTGACTGTGTTCGAAATACCCCAACCGAAGGGTATATCAGGCTTGTGCTCACATACGTGATAGACAAATATGGAGACACATATGTGAAGAGTTATCCATGCCCTTGAAATTTATAGAACCCGAAATGTGTGTTGTACAAGAACAACAATTAGATAGGTATTGATGTTGAATCGGTTTTATCGATAGTAATTCCTCGTATGTAACATATCTTGTTGTCGGTTGCGTCCGACTGTTGCGCTTCTTTTTTTTTTTTTGTTGTCTTCTTCTGAACAAACACAATTTTTAATATGCCTGCAATTTTTATGAGTGTTTAGAGGAATTTTATTGCCAAAGATTTCGCCAGCCTAGGCCATGCTTGCTCTTCCTCTTTCCCTTGTTCTTGTTGTTGTTACTCTTGTTCTTGTTAGTTGAATGCCCCCAGCCCCTTGGCCCAACGTTTGAGCAGCGAGTGGGTGGAAGGTTGGGGGAGTTGGATCTGTCGTTTTGGTCCCACGTCGCGTATGCGCGATAAGCGCCCCTGTCTTGCGTCCCAATTGTATCTAAAATGTCCTCTAGTCGCATAAAAATAAAAACGAAAATGAAAATGAAAATAATATTAAATGTTATGTGAAAGCGAGATTGGTGAGGGCGCATGGACCACTCACTCCACCATCCCCTTTATCCCCCTCCATTGGAATATGAATAGCAAGCATACATAAATGCTTCCTCTATTGCCTAATATTTCTTGAATAATTTTAGCAGTATATTCCTCTCTCTCTCTTTATCCCTCTCTCTATCTCTTTCGCTCTCTCTCTCTCTCCCTCTCTCCCTTTCTCTCTCTCTCTCTCTCTCTCTCTCTCTCTCTTTCACTCTATCTAAGTTTCACTGTCTTTATAATTCTTTTATCCTTTATTTTTCCTTGTCTCAAACTCACTTTGTCTCAGAGACTTAAGCGATCCTTTGAATTTATATATGTATCCCATGAACTTGTCTCTTCATAAGTTTAGTGATTACTTTATCCAATATATTAATTTATTATTGGCTTCAAATATTCTTTAAAAGTATTTTGGAATGTTCAAGTAAATTTCAAATTGAATGTAAAAGTGAAAATATTTGCAAGAACTATGCATAATTTTTGTATGTAAGAGACATTAAAATATTACCTTAATTGAATATGAAATATATAATTTTTGATTAAATATTTTTTTATATATGTACTTTGTTTATTTCTACAGGTCTATATCTGCCAGTTCCTAGGTCGTACATAACTCATACTACACTCATACAACTCGGATCGATAATGATATATACGGAATGATGACACATTCTGGTCTGATTATTAATGGTAAGTGCATCTATTCTACTCTTCTAGTGCAGACCGTAAATGATTGAGGTATTATATAAACTGTCCGAGATGTACATATATATATATAGGTATGTGAAGCATGGTACATACATTTATGGCTGATCATAAAAATATGCCCAGAGCAGACCCAACGAAACAAAACGAAACGTACCAAATGAGACAAACTAAGCTGAGGCCTTATGATGCGGAAATGCGATGTTATGGTCGTATATGTATTTATTAGTATTTTTATATTTATATGCCCTACACCCATTGACATAGGGCAAAAAGGGTGTAATCAGTTTCATTCAGATAACCAACAAGGTTCACACATACCATACATAACATTATCTAAACTTTTTCACATCGAATTATCCAATTTGAGAACTGTAAACATCAGAAACATTTACTACAATGCCATCTAAAGTTTGGATGCTGTTCCAAAGATTTTCAACTCAAATAGATATATGTAATATATCTGAATGTGCAATAGAATAATATGAATTGCATTTATTGCATGTGTGAAACGAAGATGATGTTTTGCTGTAGAGTGCAACCGACTGTTCTATTCATTTGATTCAGTTTTCATTTTTATGCATTTTCATTTGAACCCAACAGCAAAATGATATTACCAAAGTCGCGCTCTTTGCACAGAGAGCCCTGTCAAAACAAGCTGAAAATTGAGCAGGCTCTGCTGTTGAAGCTACAGATGGATATATGTATATAGATATACAGCTAGAGATGAATATAGCGATGGAGTTATTATGATTATAATGCCTACGAACGAGGTACAAGGACTGAAAACAGACAAATCTGCCCGAAGACCGTACCTATTGCCGAAATGAGCCCGGTTGAGCTCAGTTATGCTACAGTATAAGTATTTATGCACATGTATGATTGTCTCTATGTGTGTGAGCGTGTGGATGTGTATGTGTAATGACTTTTTTATGATCGTATAGGCAAACAAATATTTTATGACATGTTATTAAAATTTGGCAATGGCTACAACATCGATATTGGCACTGGCTATGGCACCGGCACTAGCATCATTCCACGTCCTGCACCTGGCAGTCCAAACAAAGGTGCTGTAATGTGTCAAGGAGTCGCAGGGTTGTGCCTCTTCTCAGTACCGTGTGTGTGTGTTTGTGTGGCATCGATGTGGGTGTGTGGGCGGATGTGTGGGTCGCGTTATGCAGAAGGTGCCCGCGTAAATGGCATTGAACGGACCATACATACTTTTTTATTAGAAAAGAAGCCAACGGTCGGTTGCAGTCGACAGCAATACTCTTTCATCTAGTTCTGTTATACTTTCAATATCTTCATTTTAAATATTGAATTAACAATATCACATAATCTTTAGTTATTTCTTCAATTCGAAGATATATTTACATTCATCATCTATCCTGTACGGCTTTCTTGTAGTTCTATTAGGTATATTTTCGGAACAATAAGTATGGAATAACTTCAAAATGTTGAAGAAAACATTTACTTTTTCGGAATAATTAAAATATATCTATTTCAATAGTATTTAACACTTTCAAAGATCTATAAATTCAAACAGAAAAGCTAGTCGATCGAATCGACTATAGTTACAGATTTTGGTATATATAGGGGCATCTCAAGTCGGTTATATACGCATTATATTATATTAAGAACATTTCAAATTGTGGAGGGTATCTTGTGACAGCTGGAAGCGAATTGTCTCAACTCTCGAGTCTCAAGTTTGAGGTCTCGAGCGAATGTTGAGGCGATTTGATACCGCTGCCGCTGCCATCTTGGTCGATGCATTTTTATGTTTACAAAATTATGTTCTATAATATTTTTTATTATGAATAACGGTTATAAAATGTTCGGGCAAAACAAAAGCAACAGCAGCAACAACAGCAGCAACAGTCGCAAGTCAAATAACCCGGGAATGTTACACTGTAACACGGGGCGTATGAGGAATGAGGATGTCGAATGGAGTGAGGGAGCGGGGTTGGGGGTTGACGGATGTTTGGGAGCGTGTGTGGGCCATATAAAAAGGCAACACACGAAATGCAAATTGTAAATTACAAATTTGCAATAAAAATTTTTAATAGAATGAAACATTTTGCCTTTACGAGTTTGTCTTTCGGGTAAATTTATCAGCTTTTATGATAACAACAGAGGCGAAAGCCAAAGGGAAAGTGATAGGCGGCATAGACGTCACGGGGAAAATGGAAAAGGGAAAGGGAAAGGGAACGGGAAACAGCAAGAAAGAGATACGGCAAATAGCCAAAGAACGAAAGAGAGCGACAATGCGAGAGAGAGAGAGAGAGAGAGAGGAAGAGAGTCGTTGCTCAACATTTGCCATTTGCCATTTGCCATTTTCTACGCCGTCATCATTTTCTCGTATTGTTCTTGTTGCCGTAACAGTTTTGCATTAACATTAACGTAATTCTTTTTAGCATTATCATAAATACATTTTACGCATATTACCAAACAAACGTATCTCCTCTCTCTCTCTCTCTCTCTCTCTCTCTCTAAAACACACACGCTCTCCCTCTCTGTATGTCGGCCCGGGATTTCAGTTTCAAATCCAAGCCCGGATCTGGCCCGGGCCAAGAATATGGGCGCGACCTTTATGAGCCAGTTCTCTGTATATGTATGCATATGTATCTATGTATGTGTATGTGTATGTGTGGGTGTACTTTAGATGTGTAGGTGCATGTGCGCCAGAGACCCATATGTGCCACAGCTCAAGTGTAGCTTGTACGTTCAGCGGAAAGACCAATGCTATATTATGAGGGTTATTATGAGGGCTTGGTAGTAAAACCACATTTACATTTACCAATACCAATGCATACATTTATAGATATTGTGTATGTGTTTCCAGGCACAGCAATATTAACACTTAGCACAGGGTGTATATACAATCTACTTACTTTATCTCTACTTTGTATCCATAGTTCTTGTTCTTCTTCGATAAAAAGTGATATTTTTCCTGTTTTTGAAGTATATTGTTTGATTATAATATAATAAACTACTGATATAATATAATATAAATTTTATTATTACAAATTTTGTTAATGATATAGTAAGCATCTAAAGTGCGTAATATAATATAGCTCTTTATAAATTCGTATAAATCTAAGAACTTAGGAACCTTTAATAAACTAAAACCTACTTAAAATTTATTATTTCAAATTAAAATTTCTAGAAACTTTTCACAAGTATAGTATACAATTAGTTAAATTATAAGTAATTGAACGCCCTTATATTTAAGAATGTAATAGAGATTTTCCACATTTTCTGATATATCTGCCACAAATTTATCCATATTTATAGCAGATTAATGAAGGATCTTTCGATTAATTAAAGCTAGATCGATTTTAAAGTTTTAATTTGTCTTGCCTTTGAAGGAACTTATAGATTTGCTTAGGAATACCCTAAATACGCGTAGGTAACAAATGAAATAGTTGCCCCAATCACATTTTACCATAGTTACAAGAGCCACAGCCCCTGTGCAACCAACCACATTGGTCCCTCTATTCCATTCGCTGTCTACGCTATATGACTCTCTGCGTATGTGTATATTGGTGTGTGGGTGTTTGAGTGTTTTGGGTGTTTGACTGTGTGGGTGTATGTGTGTGCAATGCAAGTGTGGTCGCATTAGTTTGCAGCAGGCCAACACGATATCTAGAAACGTTCGCTTGGCCCAGTTTTGTGCCGTCATAGTCGTGGGCCAATCGGCGTTGCCAATGAAAATTTAGAATCCCTTTTTCAAATCGTTGCATCCACATTCGGTTGCCCGTCCATTCGAGCTGCCTTGCCTCGCCTAGCTTCGCTGGCACCGTCGCCAACCTCCTCGCTCTCATCTACCAGCGCCCCTTCATGTCTCTCCTCGCTTTCTCTATGCCACGCACTCGCATTCGTTTCTGACGCACTCTCAGTTACGGCATACGGTCTACAGTTCGTCGCTCGTCGCTCGTCACTCGTCACTCGTCGCATGGTATTCGGCTCTAACCGTAGCCTCTGCTACTGCCGTAACCGTAACCGTATCCGTGTCTGTGTCTGTGTCTTTGTCTGTGTCCGTATCCGCTAAAGTTTTTGCGTCTCACTTTTTAGAGGCAGCGTTGGCTCTAATCAGAATGTGAGCTCTGAGCTCAGTTAGCGTTGGGTGGCAGGGGTTGCATCGGCTCTGATGTTGGGTGTCTATTCTATGTGTATGTGTGAGTGAGTGTACGTGTGCGTGTTTGCGTGTGTGTGTGTGTGTGTGTGTGTGTGTGTGGGTTGGCAAGTTTCGTGCGGCCTTCGTTTAGCACACAAATTTCGCCTTTGACTGCTGGCGCTTTCTAGGCATTTCCAGCACCTCCGACACCGACGTCGACTCCGACTCCGACTCCGACTCCGACTCCGACTCCGGCACCGTGTCTGACTCCGACTCACTTGCACTAGCACACGCACAAGCCTTGGTCTATTTCATGCGCTCTCTCTCTCTCTCTCTCTCTCTCTCTCTCTATGCTACACACACGCACACGCATAATTCTTTTTGGGCTACGGTGTGTATGTGTGTATGTACGGTCGTACTTTTCCGTCGGCATCTGCACTGGGCCTTTGGCTGCTGTCATGTAGGGAGCCTGCACATCGGCTCAGGCTGAGGCTTCGTGTGTGCTGCTCGTGTGACTCGCACACACACACACACACACACACACAGACACGTAGACACCCACACGAGCATGTGTGTGTGTGTGTATGCAGGCGCAGGTCCTACGCTACTACGGCATGTAGAGAGCGCGAGGATGGTTGTCCTAGATTTGTTTAAATTATTTGCGATAGTGTGATTGGCTTTTGCCGGGCACGAAAGCCACGACCACCCACCTTTGCCGCACCCGTTCGTGTGCCTCTCTGCCAGTGTGCGTGTGTGTGTGTGTGCGTGTGTGTTTTAGCTGCTTTGGCGAACAGCCAATGGGAGCATTGCACATGTTTAGTCGCAATAGAGTTGTGTCCTGACCTAAATGCCTGTCGCTGTCGTCGTTGCTGCCCGAATAGTGCAAACGAGTCAGCATTTGTGGTTGGTGCTAACACACACCAACACACAAAGACACAAACACAGACACATACACTCAGCACATATACCTATACACACATGCACACACGGTACACGCATGGAGGTGCATGTGTTGGTGTAGTTAGTTTAGTTTGTGATAGGCCAACGACTACTGAGGGCTGAATTTGCATATGCTAGCACCGGGCCAACTTGCCCCACATTTTGGGTGCAGGGGGCGCTTAGAAGTCCCTCAATGCGCATTGGACAAACCAAGTGCAACCTATGGCATACGACGGCCTACCATGCCGACAGGACATAGCTTGTAACTATCGCTAATGCACTCGGGCTTTCTTTACTTTCTCGCTTTGCTTCTATGGAAAGGTCGATTATTAACTGGTTTATCTAATTAATGATGTTCCTATGTTTTCACTCTGGGAAAACACGCTACCATATATATAGTTTATACTTTAACTTCTTTGATTAGATATTTATTGTTTATTATAACTAAAGAAAGAAAAGAAAAAGCTGATATCTATATTGATATTGTCTATTGGGTTCTTGATAAAGAAGTAAATTTATGAATAAATCATAATATGTACGATTTAAATACTTTATACTTACGGATCTGATGATTGTACAGAAGCTTAATAGCTAATAGTCAACAAACCCATCTGCATAGAACTAGCGGTACCAGAGTAATAAATATTTTTAATTTTCACAAACTATCTTTGAGGTTCTATAATCTGTTTAATCCAATTGTACCTTAACTTCTTTAAGTCCACATTAAATGAAAAAGAGAATGCAGTCAATCGCTTTCATCGTCTTTTCAATAATTTTTATAAATCTTTCATTCTATTGTTTATATAATAGAATTTTGTATTATAATTTACGTGTAAGACAAATAGTATTTCTTAATCTATAATCTGAGGGTGATCAGTTCCAGAGCGATGCTTCAACTCAACTATTCCTTCCATAAGCCCTATACAATTCCGATTCAATTCTCATGAAATATTTTATTCAGATCACGATCTTCCGTATATTAAAACTTCATAACTACACTTTTGCTTAAATAAACATTGGTCCATTACATTTTAATGAAAGCCCACATAAGGTGTAGAATTTCCTTAGAGGTGCAAATTAATGCAAGGAAAATGTGTTAAATTATAAAAATTTAAATTTACTTTTAACTTGAATTGCAAGAGCGGAGTTATCAGTATTTGTGGAAATAGAAGTATCATTATTATTAGTAGAAGTAGTCTATGTAGTTAAGATGAACCGTCACATCTGCCGGAGCCAAAAATGCAATACGTTTGAAATGCCGCAAAAGATGAATAATGAAGTTGAGCTCAAGTTTTGAGACACTGTTGCTGACACTGAGACGGAAGAGCAGCAAAGGAAAACGACTTTCAAATTAATTTCAAAATAATCATAAGTAGGAAACCAAGTAGTCTCCGTTTAAAAGAGAAGCATACCACCAACCAAAATAAAAAAGAAACAAAAAAAAAAGAATTCAAAAAAATATAAGAGCAATACTTCAGCGGAAATCGAATTAAAAAGATGCAAGACGAAAGAAAATTCTCATATGCATGCATATACTCAATCCTAAAGTATGGGTAATTCTTAAATTAGCCTGAAGGAGAACTACAGCTTCGCCGCAATTAAAGATTCCAAGGCGGTGCTGCTCCTTTGACCCCATCGATGTGTTGTACCCATTGAAATGAAGCAATTAAAATGCTTTAAAATGTTTTTATTCAAGTGTCCCAATCAATGAAGGAAAGGTCGGATGTCTTCTTTTTAAAACATATTTATAAGATTATCCTGATAAATATAATTTTTCTTATAAGTTTAACTTTTCTTGGCATTATCATATGAGCCAAAGGTATGTAACATATTAAATATCATATTGAAACAAGTTTGTATGACCTCTTTCTCGGGATTACTATTGATGTCAGTATAATCACAAAAGGTTTTTCTATATAGTATATAAAAATATCTTACTCTTGCTTTCACTCTTGGGATCTACATGACCTAGAGGTATCATTTTATATATGTTATTGAAATAAATTTGTTAAACTTTTTCACGGAATTACTATTCAATTTTGAAGCAAGAAATATCACAAAAGGTTTTTCTATATAATTATATATTAAAACCTTTCTCTTGCTTTCACTCCATCTTCGCTTACCTTGGTCCCTTCCACTGCTACCACCTGACTTTAAATTGAAAATAAAGTATTTCCTCATATGTTTCATATGCCTCATATTTATGTTTTCGTCAGGCTCATCAACATCAGCGTAGATATACATACCATATACAAGCCCTCAAATACGCTCAAGAAGTGATGGGCAATCTTATGCTTTGTTTTAAGCTGGTGGCAACATCACCAAGGCCCGAAATTCCTTATGTTTCCCCTTCATTTTATATTAGAAGTTGTATCGTATTATGGAATTTCAAATATTGATTCAAAGGATTTTAAATGATAATTGTAATACTCGATTCAAAAAAGCCCTAGAAAAACTGTGATATATTAAATTTATTTATATGAAGTCAATATGGAAATATGATAAATGTATAAATCGATAAATATAATCCAAATATAATCTTCAACTGTTATAGTTTTAGTATGATGTTATTATCAACATTTTCGTACAAGCGTATATACAAATATTTTTAATTCAAGCACTTCTGTTCATCTAATGTTACAATTTGTATAGATTATCATATCCATTTTGATTTCAGCTTGAGCTACAGGGTATAATGAAATAATGAAAATGAGTGAAAGGCCTTCGTCTTCCGACAGTCTTTTGGGGTAGAGCAAAACAAGCATGTGAAAAGTTTGTTAAAAATTCTTTTTGTGTGCACACTCGCACTCACATCCATACTCACACTCACACCCATACCCATATCCATACCCATACCCATACCCATACCCATACCCATGCTCAGCTGCACCCACTCCACTTCTACACATGCCTATGTCATGTGTGTATGTGTGTGTGTGTGTTTGAAAGTACTGCTACTAATTTTGCATAATGTACAGAGCAACATTTGCGGTTTTAATTCTTCGACACTGTCCTTGGCACCGTCCCACCCCTCTTGCTACCCCACCAAAGAAGACTCAAATGCAGCATTCCCTTTCCACAGTTTGCGTAGGAAAACCAAGAGGGGAAAAGCTGAGGGGCATATTTGAGCAGAATATGTGTGAAGTGGGAGTGGGAAAGGAAGTGGGATTGGTTGTGGGGGGTGGTGGTGAGGGTGAGGGTGTGGGGGTAAATGAAAGGATGAAGTAAGGGCGCCCAAGTTGTGTGCCCTTTGACGGGGGCAGCCAAGCACTTCGAGCAGTTCGAGCAGAAAAAAAGAATAAGAAAACTTTTTCGTTTGCCTCACGAAAAAGCAAGTGTGTGTGTGTGTGTGAGAGAGAGTGTAAGTGCGTGTGGTTACGAATACATATAAACATACCTATATATATATATGTGTGTGTGTGTGT
Organism: Sphaerogastrella javana; assembly: GCA_037040025.1. NCBI lineage: Eukaryota > Metazoa > Arthropoda > Insecta > Diptera > Drosophilidae > Sphaerogastrella > Sphaerogastrella javana. Next base: position 2,399 of record JBANCZ010000678.1, on the reverse strand, counting down.
GTGTGAGTCTAACAAAAACGAAGCATCAGTCTGTATGCAATTATAAAAGGCTAACTAAAGAATAAGTTCATTACGCATACGACATGTTGCCGCGCGGTTGCTCATACGACTAGTTGTCTTTCATAGAAAGAGAATAAATATATATTCATATATATATATATATACTAAGTAAGCCAATTCCCACACATGAATGCACTCAAGACCCAATCAACTGAATGAATACTAAAAATTTTGTTAGGTTAAATCAAAAATTATTGCATTAAATGCATGGACAACATTATAAATATTTGTATTTATTTTATATATTTTTTTTTAATTAATTTTTGTATTGCCTTGTGATTAAAAATTCCATATAAATATATTTAAACCGATCGCTGTTGATTTTTAAAATATTCATAACAAATTATTTTAAAATTAATGTAATATTTATTGAAAATTATTTATTAAACATTATGTGCAAACCTTTTGGCAAAAAAAGTATAGGGACTGGGTTAAAAAAAACACACATTTTCCATTTAATCATCCAAATTTATTTTATCGTTTTCAAAGTAGTGCCCATTAGAGGCAATACATATATGTCAGCGATTCTGTCAGTCTTCGAAACATTTTTTATAGGCGTTTTCCGGAATAGCCTTCAACTCCCGTGTTAGATTTTGTTTGATGTCTTTAATGTTGCTGAAACGGGTTCTCCGGAGCGGCAACTTGAGTCGATCAAATAAAAGGAAGTCGCACTGGTCTTAATCTGGCGAACACGGAGCTTGTTCGATAGTATTTATGGAGTTTTCTACCTTGTATTCGTTCACAATGGTAGCTCAATGCGACGCGGCGTTGTTGTCGGGTTGTTTCCCACAATTCTGTTAGTTTTTCCCAAATTCTTTCACGCAAGCGCCGATGTACGGTCATGTAAAGCTCCTTATTGGCCGTCTGTCCCTGTGTCACGAACTCATGATGCCATATCGAAGATAAATCTGGTCCCGATTTTTTGATGATAGAAGGTATTTGATGAAATGATAGTCTGAAATGAAAGTACATAAATTTGATCAACTTTTTGGTATCATTTATGCTACTCAACTAAATCAATTGAAAAGAGTCCCCAAGCTTATATACATATAAGTAAATTTTTAATACATTTTTATAGGTAGAACTTTAGTTTCATAATTTCAGTTTTAAAATTTCAATAATGTGTAACTAAACTCAACTGATGATGATTCCATAAAATTCAGCTAAGAAATTTAAAACAATGCTAAAAGGCAAAGAATCTTCTTAGATCTGCCATGGAGGGTAGAGGGGAAGACGACTGCTTGTTGTCAAGACAGTTAAATGGGCATATATACACACATACATATGTGTGGCTGTGTGTGTGTGTGTGTGTGTTGCCGCGAGGCAAATTAAAAATTTTGTTTCTCGACTTTTTCCCAACATATTCTCTCTGTTTTTTTCTGCTTATGTTGGCGTTCTTTGCAACTTTTTTGCACGCGCCCCCCTTCTACATCCTTGACTTCCTTTTCTTTGGCTTGCTTGCTCTGCCCCACCGACATACTACTTACCCCTAAACCACGGGCTAACCCCTGTTACCCACCTCTGCCCCCCTTTCGCATACAGTTTGCTACTTCTGCCTGGTTGTGTGTGCATGTGCTTATTATACACTCTACCCATTGAAATATACCTGAAGCTGGGTATAATGTGCTGCATCTAATACTAAACATTACGAAATAGTAAAATAAACATAAATAAACACATTTCCTAAAGATTCACACATATTTACTATATAAAATTAGCTCTCCCCAAATTCTGCATTCTTCTGAAATGATTAAGTTCTGCTTGAAATGTATTGTATTGTTTTTGTAAATAGTAGTCTTTAATTAATTTCAAATAAGTTCATAATAATCCAAATAATAAGGTTTTTTTAATGCATTAGATTCATACAGTTTGTTATAGATATTCAGATATCTTTATATAGTTAATAGTCACAATCACTAAATGTTCTTTTGAAATAATTAAGTTCTGCTTGAAATGTATTGCTTTCATTATATATCTCAGCGACCATTGAAATCAGATCTGGAAAATTTTGTCAACTAGATTATTGTGATACCATACAAATTGTAGACTCTTCTTGCCCCTCTTTCTATTAAAAAATAGTAAACTTTAATATTTTCCTAATAAGTTTATTATAAACAAATTTTTAATAATATTTAATCGATTAATATCATACAGTTCATTTCAGATATTCATATATCTTAAGTATATCAAATATATTGTCACTATCTATATGGTATAACTATAACTATATTTAATAAATTCTGTATGACCATCTGATATTTTATATTATTGTATATCAGAGTACTGTTTGAAATGAATTGATTAGCTTTTTAGATCTCAGAGACCATAGAAGTTAGATC
>JBANCZ010000677.1:0-30920 GCA_037040025.1 Sphaerogastrella javana | reverse complement strand
ATAGTGAATAACAATTTCTAGGCATTGAATGGCACTAATGGATAATACGAAAATGGCCAGATACAAGCTTTGCATCAAGATTGAGATTGAGATTGAGATCAAGATCAAGATTTGGGTTTTAGTTTGAGAAAAGTGTTCGTATGAGTATAGTGTTTAGAGAAGTGTAAAGTTTTCTTTTCATTATTTGAGATTGCCTAAATTGTTGTTAATGAGTTTGCGCATTATGTTTTGTAAATTTCAACTAGTTAAATTTATAATTAATTAGATTATCATTGAGTTTTTCTTGATCAATTTTTTTTTTTAGCGTTTTTCTTTATCGTTTATAGGTTTGTTATTCATTTTTCTTTTAATATATATAAATTTACTAGACTCTGCTGCTTTTGCTCAGTTCTGTGGCTGGTAGCTCGTATCAAGTATTTAGTTAGTAGGTATGTAATAAAAAGTTCTTCTATATGTAGGTACTTGTGGGTTATGCTAGGTATCAATCAGTATTATCATTAGTATTCTCTTCTTGTTAATTGTTATTGTATATATATAAAAACAATGAAACTTATACAATTTAACTTCATAACGAATACTTATGCATCTTATATACTTTATCATATTTTTTCCTTTGTTGTCGAATTTTATAGAATTGCATTTGCTTTTGGTTGTTCATGTTTTTGTTGTTGTTGTTGTTCTGGTTGGTAATTGGACTAAGCTAAGCAAATATACAAAAGCTACCTAAATATTGATGTATTGTATATTGCATTTACCTGGCGTATGGCAAGTATTTATGTATGTATATACTTATAGTTAATTGGATAATTTCATCGCTTCATCGCATGCCACTAGGCATGCAATTCATAAACGTAAACATTAGCTAAGTGTTACTTACAAACGTGGTCATCTTAAATTAGGCTATAATAAATATATATATATATGTATTGAACATTATCACAAACATTCACACATACGCACATTCATACTCATTATACTCATTCACTCACACACACAAGCATACACACTTAACATGGGCAGTAGTCGGTGTGAACAGTGTGCGTTCTTGGTTTGCCTATTGAAAAGCGAGAATTTTTTTAATAAGGCCCTGAATGGAGTTGTTGGTTTTATTCTAATATTTGCTAATAGATACATATACTATATTGTTGGTCTATTGGCAGGCCTACAATAAAGCACAGCACTCGTCATAGGCAGCACACACTGTTACATTTCATAGTTAACAAAGAATTATAATTATTAAACATACGTCCGCTCTCTGCTTATATTTAGAATTACATTACATTACTTTTTACGTTACTTTACTTTTTTTCATTGCAAATATTCTGGAAAAATTGAACAGCGCTCAAGCGTTTATGAGTTTAGTAAAAAAATCGTACAGCACTCCTCGTCTTAACCATAATCATATAATACAAAAATTCATTATCATTAAGTGTATTGCCTATAATTATACAAGAATTAGATCAAGTTATTGCTTGACCGCCGTTAAAGCAAGCGACTCAATATGTGGCTCAGCAGCAGCAATTGCAGACTTGCATGGATCGTGTAGCCCTTGCCGCATAGCTTGATTTCGCTCTCCTGGAAAACCAAGAAGATAATTATTATAATCATTATATAGTATAAATATTTGTATAGATTATAATTACGTTCGCATGTCGGCTGATACAGCTCTGCGGACGCACACGATAGAATTCACGCGAATGTTTATAGCACGAGAATGTCTCATTGATGGTCAGCGGATAGTTAATCGGTTTGGGATTAACGGTGAGTATTAGGGACACATCACGCGGACATAGCTGATCGATGACAAGCAGTATGAGATTACTATTCGGTATGGGTAAGACAACAAATGGCCGCTCGCATGCATGCGCTGTCATATTGTAGACAACGTTATCCTTCTCATTGTACAGAGTGTACAATTCCCTTTGCATATCGCACGATTTGAGGCGTGTGCGATGCAAGGTGAGGTATTGCAACCAACTGTTCTTTGTATTGGTATTATCCTCTGGCGGCTCCGGCTTTGGTTCCGGCCCACTCAAATTCATATAAACGCTATCATAGTTGGCCGTAACGCCGGGTGCCATATACATTAGCTGTACAATATACCACAGTGCTGTATGCAGCAGCCATTTACTCAAGCGCAGCAGATGGAAGAGTGGCTGTTTGGATGAATACATCAATTAGTATCAATTACTAACCGCATCAGTATAATACTTACTGAGAGCAACATGTTCGATGAACTAACTTCAGTTTTCGACTCAAAACAGACCGCCTGATAGTCATAGACAATCACACGCTTATAGACCTTCTCCTCCACCAGACGTTTCATGATGGCACCATTCACTTCGCCAAAGAATTTGCCAGTCTCGTGCTTGCGCGTGGATATGATCACAAAGCCATTGTTATCCAGTATATAGCAGTCCTTCTCATCACCAACACAGGCCTGGCAAAGGTAAATACGTTATATGGGTAAGTATTTATGGAATTTGTTAACATTTTTTAAAGAAATTGCATGGATATAGAAACTAGTATACATTGCCAGTGATATTATGAAAGAGCCTGTAGAACGCATTGTACTGAAACTGGAAACCGACGACGGCGGCTGGTGCCGATTTGGAGCTCTCATTATGAAATATGGCATTACTAGCGGTTACCAACACTTCACCACCGCTGTCTGTAAGTCAAAGAGAATGTTAAATAAGGATAATAAAATATTACAAAATATTAGGAATACTACCGCCTGCATCGAAAGGCACCGAGTACACAAAACTCTCCTTGTGCACGAAATATTGATCCACAGCGCGTTTATACCAAACTTCATCAATGGCTCGTTTATTTTTCTGACTGAAGCTCTCACTGCAAATATAAAATACATTTAATATAGTATATTTATATATACTACTAAGAACATAGAAGTTGTCATTACCCAGCACTCGGCTGCTCGCCCGTGGAACTTGTGTGGAATTCATGCCAGCGGGTGAGACCGCTGTGTGTAGCAAGGAAGGCGACAGTGATGCCGAATCTCTGCTTGAACTCGTGCCTATTTAAACAGAGATGTATATATATTAGATATTTGAATATATAGTAATCCGAATGAGATACATATATATATATATATAGTTAGTAGTTTCGATGAGTTATCTGTTTACCTTGGCAGCAAACCCATTAGTACAGCTATTGGGCTTGATGCGCTAACGCTAGATAGGGTATTTGTATTTGTATATCGATTTAGACATTATGATAAGGCAATATGTTATGTGGTACCAAACAGCGAGACAGTTTGAAAGTTTCAAGTTTGCAGAATTCATATATATATTATTTTTTTTTATATTTGTTGTTGTTGTTGTTGTTGTTGTTGTGGGTGCAATAGTTATCAAAGAAAACAACAATATGCATACAGCACACAGCATACAGTATACAGTATAAAGAGTAAAGAAAATACGGCATAAAATTTGCAAATAAATGTGAGAAAAAGAAAGGCGTACACACAAATTATAATGATTAGTATGTGCTGGCCTCTGTTTGGGATACGATTTTGATTAGGTGGAACGCACTGACTGTACTTTATTGTCCAAGTCTGTGTGCCCATCCCATCGCTATGGCTTACCTCTTCTCGTCCTTGTCCCTGGCATTAAAGGTGGTGTTGTTGGAGAACCATTTGGTGACATGTGCATCAAAGACCAGCGATTGCATTAGCTGGCGATCGCCTGCAAATTGGAAATGTTTTGAGTTATAACTGTTTAAAGGTAGGTGTACTAAGGCCATATTAAATTTAGTACAAAAAAAAAAACTAGCAGTGCTGCAGCTGTCATGCAACTGACGTGGCGTCAATTTGGTGAAACATTAACTTATATAACTTATAACTTAGAGCAAACAAAAACAACTAGAACTTTTAAACATAAACTTATATCGGATATAGATATAGATATAATATATCATTCATGCATTGCCTGTGTTTTCTTGGATACATAATATTTTGTGCAAATTCCGCAGCTAACTGAATGGCAACACACATTAACAATTTGTTGTTAAAATTAGTTTAAACGTAAGACAATTAGGGTATAGTACATTGATCTCAGGCTGTTCGATTGACAATCAATAGTTAGTTGTATTGCCCAATAATGATTCTCAAATGAAATGTTAAATGTGCAAGTGCTCCAAAAATAGTTTTAGTTATACATAGAATATATATTTTGTAGTAAATACATATGTACGTATGTAGTTATATTTAGTATGTATATGTATATATTGTTGCTACAGGTGTGTGTGCACTTATTTACTGGTGGAGCTAGACTTGGAGTTGGTATTCGTTACTCACAATAGTAGCGTTCTTTTTCATTGATTGATGAATAGCGGCCAGTTGATGAGTTGTTAGCTGTGAATTTGCATGATTATTGAAATCGTAGTCGTAATCGTAATCATAAACATAATCATAAACGTAATCTGAATCGTAATCATAATCATAATTGTAATTGTAATTGTAATTGTAGTTTAGTTTTGATTAAACGTATTCGAGCAGTAATTAGTAGTTCAATAAAAACGAATAGAATTAATAAGAAAAAATCAACAAACAAACACAAGATCAATAGCAAACATCTTATCGAAAAGCGGCAACAGCGGCTAGATTACTTATCGTAGAAGTTTCGTAACGAAATGAATATATTCCATTGAAATGAGTACACAATGTGGGTGAGTGCCATCAAATATACTCACAATAAATGGCCGCCGCATGCTCTGGGGGCATTGCGCTTCGACTCGATGGCCAGTGCCACCCCGGCACAGACATACGGTCTATGAAATACAATAATTCTGATTCAGGTGTTTTGAATGTCTTATTCGTTTCCTTGCAGAATAACCTAAAAGTATTTTTATACAATTTAAGAATCTTCTTTGGAATATTGAGCTACGTGACCTACCAGTCGGGGTGGATTTTCCAATGCTTGCCATCGAAGAAGCTGAGTAAATTTCTGCCCGTTATTGTGGTACGATGTATATCCTTCTCGGTGCGTGGTTCCACTCGATTCACTCCATACCTCTCTGGATAGGTGATGACAAGTGTGAATGGTGTATTTTTAATGGCAGTCCAATAATACTGCCGCTTGACACGAGCCACCCGTTTCTATAAATCATTACAATATTAATTTAAATTTTATCTTTATATTAGAATTTGCTATTTACCATTTCATCGAAATGATTCTTGACTAGCATCCATTTGCTGCCAGTAGTCTGATTGATTATAGAATCACGTATCTGATTAAAATAGAGTTAGTCAAATATTTTAAATGACATTATATTATTAATCTGATTGAAAACTTACCGCCATGAGCACTGGATTAAAGTCTCTGGCGGCTTTATCATCATCTAATAGCTCGACTTCAATCATGTCAACGCTATTATAAGCTGGTTTTAATATATATCCTTGAAACTGTAAAATACAAATATTAAATGAATACTATATTATTAAGATATTTCGAATGAATACTTACAATTGGACGAAAATCTGGATGGAATAGGACATAACCATTATTGGTTACTATAAAAGCATAACCATTAACGCCAAGCTGCGAAAAAAATCGTAAATTGTGATTAGAAATTAATATTATATTAAATATGATTCAAAGAAATGCTTACCAAATATGGCGATAATAATTTTTTAATCTCATTTATGGGCACATCGGTGCCAGCCACGCCCAATATATTGGCGATTTTTGTCTGTTCGCGAGCAAAAATTATAAAATATAGATATGTATATACATGAAATTTTAAAAAATTATTATGGAAATACGTGACACAAACATTTATACAAGTTGGAATTTGAAATGTAATTTGCATTTGGTATTTTAGCGCAAGTACAAATACAAGTATAGAGAATTTTAGTATTTTTTGCAATGTTAATAAAATACTGAAAATATTGATAAATGGCATTGCTAGAGTACAAAATGAAATTTTGCTTGACTTACACTTGATGGCATTAAGAAAAAACAAAAACAATAAAAATTTAAATTTAAATTAATCCAAAATTAATCAAAGATTTCTTTTAAATACAAATACATATGAAAGCAATTTTTGTTATATATTTTCTACTACGCAAGAACTTACAAAAACTTTTAAGAAACTTGATTTCAGTTGAACGGTTTTTTTTTTGTTTTTTTTTTTTATTTTGATATATGCATGTATAATATATATTGATGTTTAAGATTACAAAACGATTGCAATGATTGCGAAATTTTGATCAACATTTTTGGCAGCATTAGGCTAATTACATGGCATGGCATAGTAGTACTAAGAGCGTAATGTGATTGTGTTCAACGAAAGCCAAATCAAATGAAGCAGAGTAAAAAAGAGGTATACGAGAGTATATGAAAAGGAAAAGTTAAAAAAAATGTTAATTTTAACGCTTCAGCGTTATAAAATATAGTGCAGTCGCAGGTACACGACTAGAAAACACCACTGCACTTTGCTATACATAGTCGATACACTTTAAGCGGTATAGACTGCGGTAAAAATTTAAATTTTAAGCGACAGAATTAAGCCTCATCTTTTCGTCTTCTTTTTGGCAACTATCGATTGGTCCGCTTGGCAGCAGGATCGATAAGTGTGCTGCCATCAAGCACGGTTGCATTTTAGTTTGGCGTGTGGCAGCCCCAAACTAGCGCTGCAAATTTTTTTTGGCGCAACAATAATATCGAGCGAGAACAAATGAATAATACACTTTCTTTAAAATTTAAATTAACTGTTGATAATCTTCATCTACAAATAGAAGTTTTTATTAAATTATGGTAGGATATGGTACTCGGACATGATATTAAACTATATAGTGCATTGGGAATGGATCATTTCACGCAGTGTGCAGGGATGTAACATATTAATTTACAGAGTTTCTTTTTTTAAGTGGAATTGAATAAAATCAACTGAAAGTTTGAAAAAGCGATAAACAGAAATGTGGAGGGGACTAAAGAAAGAGAATTTGAAAATTAAAAATTAATAAGTAGAGTTTTTGAGGTATAGCTTCTTTGTGTGTGTAAATGTGTTATTCATGTGGTTTGTGTTGGACTTTTATCACAGTTTTTATACCCTTCACGCTGTTACAGTTTATTGTTTACAGTTTACAGTTTGAGTGCAATTGCATAGCGAGAGAAAGAGACGAGAACGCAGTTGAAAAATTATCTGGAAATTGTTTAATATATTGCATATTGTCTGCGTGTAATGCATTTCTTGAGTTCGTTGAAGTGTTTCTGTTTTTTATTTTTAGTTGCAGCTACTTAATAAATATACATATGATTATAATTAATACATACAAAGTTTGCAATTTGCTATTATAAAAATTGAGTGCCTTTACAGAAATAGAGAGATATTAATACAGATAGAGACAAAGACAGAGACAGAGAGAGAGAGAAAGAATCTTAGACTATGTCCAGCAGCAACTAGAGTTGGGATTAAGCATTTTATCGGACCTCATCTCTAAGGAGAATATTCAAATAATAATGCAAACGAGTAAGATCGATATGAGCGTGAATGTATATACCTATATTTAGTATATATAGATATATCGGCAAACATAAAACTGCAGAGGGTGCTCAATTCAGAAGCAAAGGAAATTGACGTTTTTTAATTAAAATTTAAAAAATTATAATAATAATTTTATGTACATGCGGCACATACGTTTAGTGAAATAATAAATAAAATTCGAATATTGAATTTGAAATTTATTGTTGCAATTGTTAAATTTTTCTTTGCATTTCAATAAGGTTAGAGTTTTTGTTTGGTTTTTGTTTTTTTTTTTTAGTTTTAAGTTTTTTTTTAGTTTTTGGTTGCAATTGTTGTTGTTGCATAGATTTAGAAACAATTTACTCACAACTTGAAGTTTTATTTGCGCAGCCGGATTTATATCGGTCGTTAGATTAATGAGCTGTGAATTTTATTGGTAGTACTTTAATATAAATGAATATCTAGAAACTGAAGCCAACTTAAGTAATGTTCGGTGTTAGCCTATATAGATGCAGCATGGAACAGGTTCAATATGATTTACAGGTGCCTGCCTACCGTATGCTATATGGCACTAATATCATCTAATATATCATAATATAGTATGATATGTACTTGCCGTCCTTTGGGCTGATTCTTATGAAGGGTATAAAAACATTACGAACGATATAGTTTTCTTATTTGATATGTTATTGTTGTTGGTTGTTGTTGTTGTTTCTTGTGTTATATTGTATTGTATTTATGTTTTATTGTTCTGTTTAGGTTGTTGTTGTTGTTTTTGTTGGGGTTGCTCAACGGGATCTCAGCACTAGCCTCAGACTTTAGCGATTTAATCGATTCAAATTCATTGTACTTACTAAACATCAATGAATACCCTAAAATTGAACGGGGTATACTACTGGGATATACGAAAATATATATGTATGTATATATATCTATGTTGTATTTGGACTTTAGACGACGCTTCTTCAAACCCATAAGTAGAACTTTTTGCTTACGTAAAACAACAAATTGTAAATTGTACTACTCAAAATGCTATAGATAAAACTTGTTATATACGATATTACGATTTAGTGTAACTAACTAGGCATAGCTAAATGTATACAAATATATATATATATGTATATATTTATATTTATATTTATAAAGAAAATTGTATGTATTATATATATATATATAGTTTACTATATATAATTACGTTATTAAATAGTATTCCAATCGCAAATTAATGTTCGGGCGTTTCAATATATAAATTTTGGGTATTTTGAATGTTTGAATGTACATATCATAGTACTAGAACGTGGTCAACTATAATGTCAAAAAGTTTTTCTAATATATTAAAATATTTTACGAGTATATAGTATATGGTTGTATATGTATGTAGTACGTATATTATGGTCCTAGACCATTTTAGCTAGAGTTAAAAGTTAATTAATTAACTATTTAGTAATTATTATATCGGTTAAATATGGAACAAGTATGCATGTTATATGTAGCGCAAAGTATAACAAACTTTTTACTTTAAAACTTCTGTTTTACATATATATGTATATGTATATATATTTTGTAGGTAATTAGTTAATATACATATATACTATATATACGGATGTACATTATTTGTATATATATTATTAGATAAGAGTATATTGGAATTCAATACGGTATATGCGATTAATTGGCGTACGAGTATATAAAACTTTCGCTTAAGAGCAGTAAATACTTTTACTCAAATTTCAATTTCATTAGAATTTTGAAATATTTTTGTTTTGTTTTGGTTTTTTTTTTTGTAGTTTTGTTAGAATTTGGCATTATAGTTTGTACCTCACGTGTTTGCAATTCCCAGAGTGCTTCATTTATTAAAACTTCTTCGGTGATATTCTGTGGTATAGTTGGTTGTGTATAGTTTTGGTAGTAGGTAGTAGTAGTAGTAGTAGTAGTAGTTGTTGTTGTTGTGTGTTATATATATATAACGCATAAAATATTAATATTGTATTATATAGTGAGCATATTTTTTTATAGATAGATTCAAAATACATATGGTTTTAGGGTTCGGTTTGATTGTTTCGGTTTTTGGTTTTTGGTTTGGTTTAGTTTGATTTGGTTTTTGGGGGGTTTGGGGTTTATTCTTGCATTGTATATATTTGAATATATATATATTTTCTCTATCGATTGTTTTTTCGGTGATGAGAAAGCATAATGATCGCCAACTGTCTGCGGTGTTACTTTGGAATATCGTCTATAAGAATTTGCCATAGAATTTTTGCAGTGCTAACTTTTGATATTTGATTTCATTTGATATACGTATGTATGTTTTTTTATATATATATATATATATAAATTAAATTGCCATCTCTCGGGTATACATAATTCTATGGAATCCACTTACCGCATTTTCACGTCGATCGTAAATAGGCATTGATACGGTGGTCATAAACTGATACACACTCGAGTCAACAGGCTGATTCCACGTCTAAATGAGAAAGAAAATTGTATTCAATTATAAAGAACTTTGAATATTATCTCATACTCACCTCTTTCATACGACGATATTCACGTTTGTGCATCTCGCTGGGTTCCAGCATCTGATCGCGTACTCTGCGATACTCGAGAACATCAGCCTTTTGCTCCTCACACTGTTTGATCTCCCACAAATGATCAGAGAGTTTTGTATCCTAGATATTATTGTGAAATGTTTTCAAATTGTTGTTGTTCTTTGTTTTTGTTTTGATTTGTACATGTACTATACACTGGTTATGCCCTATATATTACCCACCTCAAGGTCTGCATAGACCTGTGTCCATATGACCGGATGATCATGCCTACCCAATACAAGGGGTCTAGCCATAACTGGTATATAGTTTAATACCATCTCACGCACTTCAGCTGTATCGCTAAGATGCACATAATAGCCCTGATTCTCGCATGCCATCCACCGTATATCATCCCAATTTGCCACCTCTTTGCCAATTAGGTAGGTGAACACACGCACCGGCCTAAATGAATTCTCGCGCCAATTGTAAAACCTGAAGACCTCCTGATTTTTATCGGGTGCCCCATCACCAATTATCATAATAGCCTGATTGCATTGCGCTCCACGCGAGCTATCCTTTGTGTCTTCCAATATTTCGAATGCTCTTGTCAGTGCGGCCGTATAATTGGCAATCGATGTGGGTTTAATCGATTCAATCCCTTCTTTAAGTTCACGTATGTTGCCCAAATTTGCCTGGATGAATTTCGAAGTTGCGTAATAATTAGGCGTGTATGGTGGGTTGGTGTTGATTTGGGAATTATTTGTTATTGTGTGAGTTGTATTGATTGTTGTTGTTATTGTTTGTTGTGGGGTAAAGAATAATAAATTTGATATTGTATAATTGAAATAATTGAAAATAATTTAAATGATATTGATATGATAAGTACTTGTATCAGTGTGTCCTCGAAACATCCGACAATTGGCTTCACTTCTTTATCAAAGGTCAAGATATTCACAAAGTCATTTGTACCCAATGTATCGAGTATTGTATTGACAACATGCTTTGCGATATCTAGCCTCTGTCCCAACATTGAACCAGATGTATCCATTAGAATAATAATATCCTTTGGACTGGTCGCCGCCTCCATGTACCAAGAGCGTAAACGGCAATCATATAGATCAACCGGCACGTCCTTCTTCCATTTCGATGCAGGGAATTGACGCATAAAGCCTGTCGAACTGCCAAAAAATTGCCACGACAAGCTTGGATCGTTTTTATAATTATCACGAAATATTTGATCCAAATTCTCCGACCATTGTATCGCTTTAATAACATCCGATGCTATATGTATATACAGAAATACATATATATGATCATTATTATATATTGTAGAAGTAGAAGAATTTTTACACAATAATTGATTAGATTTTGTCTAAGTCTAAGTTTGTTAGCTTCTTATCGCTCTTTTTTTTTTTTGTTTTTGTGGGGAAAATTCATTGCGGAAAGTTATCTCTGGGGGGGGATGACCAGTGCGGCCACAAAGCAGTGCAGGCACAAGAGTGTGTGCGTATACTTTTGCGAGTGCATGTACTGGTTGGTTAAGTGTTAACGTGGCATGGTTGGGTGTTGTACGGTTTTTGGCAAGCAATTCAACTATGAGAGTCACACACGCAGCTCAAACAGCAATGCACAATGCAATCAATCAATGAAATCAATGAAATCAATCAAAATTCAAACATTTCCAAATAAAATAAATGAAATGAAAGAATACAAACAATTACGACACTGCACGCATCGTTTATAAACAATTATTGAGTGGTTTAAATAGCGTACACTTTGCATTGTTTTAAAAATACAAGATTATAATAATGCAGTAGTCTTTTTTTTTGTGTAATGCATTGCGTGCTTTATAGCGCTTACGATTCTCATATACTAAAGCGGTTCGAAATGAAAATATTAGGCAGTAAAGATGAACGTTTAACTAATTAGCACAGCCAAAGAGACAAACACTTAATAGTACATTCAGCCTGTTAGACATAAGGCGCAGTGTGTGCACGTGTGTGTAGAAAGCTTTTAAATACAGTCAAATAGAAAGAGAGAGTGAGAGAGATCAACAGTTACAGATAGATAGATAGATTGATAGGAGTGTTACAGCGAGAGAGAAAGATAGAGACAGATGCATGTACTACACATATACACAGAGAGGATTAGAAAGTTAGAGCTGAGAGACAGAGATATGTGATTATTGACATTGTATAGGAATTAGATCAAACCTCGATCGAACACATTCACCGGCACGTGCACCGAACTAACACTAAAGTTCACCGGCGTATTATGGAATTCCGGTCGTGGTTCCAGCACTAGAACCTTGGGAGGCACATAAATTAGAGGTTCACCAATTTGATCGTCCATATCTGGTGGTGTTGTTGGCGGCGGTGGTGTTGGTTCGCCCGGCTCTGCCATCTCTTTGGCATTATAGTACGAGAACATCTTGTCAGCCATATCATTCTGATGGGACAACGCTGTATTCTCTGCAGTATCCATGATGCGCTAAAAAAAAAAGGAGTAAACGACTGTGATTGAGGGTTACAGAGAGTATGGATTGATCAAATACTTACCCGCACAGCGCTGACTTTCAGATCCATCATCATTTCGATTTCCTTAGCCATGGATTCGACAATTGCGCTACCCGAACGTGCCACCACTTTGGCCTCCTTGAATCCCTGTAAATATATTGTGTTGATTAAATAATTCAGAATATTATATATATACAGATTAGTCTACTGATTAACCACCAGCTCATCGCTTAAGCCATTCATGTTCCTGGGAAGTTTTAGAGAGCTTAATGGTCTTCAAGCAATTCCCTCTCAGAGGGGAACTCTCTCTCTCTTATAATATATTATATTTTAATCACTAACTAGCTGAAGCATTTTGAGCTATTTTTCTTAATTTCTCTGCACATTCAAAATCCAATTGCAATGGCTGCACATAAATTCAGCTGCTGCCATAAAAAATAGGGACAACAACTGGCCTGGCTGTGTGGTCTGTGGGCAGCCGGTGCTCTTTGGAGGCCCCGTGCTGCGAGCTTGAAATATTTTATACATATGTATCCACTGAGGCAGCATTTAACCTAAATACAGTTGTAGTTTCAGCCCCAGTTTTGGTATCATCTACAGTTACAGTTTCAGCTCCAGTTTCATTTACAGTTTCAGGCAAAGTGAACAGATGTCAAACGGTAAACAATGGGAAGGGTAGTGGGAAAAATCAATAGGACAGCTTACCTCTTGCACCTCTTTACGCCTGGTAATAAAATTGCCCAGTGAGAAGAGCTCCAAACCGATCTTGTCCGCCCAGGAGTGAACGCTGTATAATGTATATCATTTGTTAGGTTATGTAGCAAATTATAGCGTTGCCCACACACACACATACACACACACACGCACACACACACACACACACACTTACAGATTGTAGTTGATATTCTCGCCAGGCAGCAAGTTGACGCCTGGCGCACAATAGATGAACACAAACATGAGGCTCAGGCAGAGGCGCCGCCAGGCCCAAATTGCAATTGCCATAATGCTGCACGAACTGTCGCGACATAAATCTGATCTAGCCTAATTTTTATTTAAGCCACATTTGCTGCAATATCACACTGTTCGACATACCATTCGGTCGGGCTGTCGCGTCGCCTTTTCTATTCTTTCTTTTCTTTTCTTCTTTCTTTCTATGCCAACTTGGCCAACTTACGCCCAATGCACACACATTTTCCAAACGCTAGCAAAACCTGACACACGAACACAGTACGCTTTCCATGAATCTGCTTAGAATATTGCTTAACTATAGAATTAACTAATTTGTATGAATCGCTTTCACCAAACGTTGAGCGCGTGTGTGAAAAATTCTTGAGCTCTGTATAAAAAAAAAAATGAAGAACTTTTCTCTGTATACTGTCGTTCGTTCGCTGGTTTAATGTCGCGCTGACGTTTCTGTGTCAGCGATGAGTTCATCGTTTGCCTGGCAGCGGTTAGAGCGAGACGACTGCTGTGCTCGACTGTCTGACGTACGCTGCACTGCTCTGTGCCTATCCTGCGCATGCTTTCGCCTGCTTTGACATTTGTCGATTCGGCGCCTACGCTTTGTTTATGTCTTTCGTAGCGCTACAGGTGTTTGTTTATTCGTTACTGCAGCTGCGCACTCGCTTTGTTGACAATCGTTCGTTGAGCGGCTGTTGTACTTGTTGCGCATGCTGCGTGACAAAAAGCTGTCAGCTTTCTTTGCATAGTACTTGGTTGCATGTGTTTGACGCTAGATGGCGCCAGATAATCAATGCAATTCACTACGAGCGCCAGCATATTCAAATAAATCGCATAGACAATTTGTTCAATTAATTTTTATTGGCATAGCATTAAGTATAGACGACATATCCAATGGAATTCACAACAATTTAAATACTCTGACAGTTGTCGCGGTGAGAGCATATGATACTTCTTCTTCTCGCTTTTAATACTTGTAACCGCCACCACCGCCACCGCGTCCGCCGGCAGCGGGACCCTGTGGATACTGTGCCTCGCCCTCGTAGCTGACATCCGCATGGTAGCCAGTCTTCCAGTCGGCCGTGTAGCGCACCACCTGGGTGCGTCCGTCCGGCAGCTGCACGCGATACTCGCCAGTCACCACATCGCCGTCACTGGATGCCTTGTGCGCATAGTCGTTGGCCGTCTCCGGATCCTGCACGGCGTACTCAAAGTCGAATGGCATGCCGGGCACATGTACGTGATCCTAAAAACACAATGAATATATGAATAGGTATACTAAATAAGTTTATATATAGTTTAGCACTTACATCGGCGGGTTGACCGGGAATGTTGCGCGGTGGAGTTGGTGGCGGACGTGGACCCGGGGTTCTGCCAGGCGTGCCTGGTTGCTGTTGGTTAAGTATAAACAAACAATTATTAAATATGCATAAACTGTTCAATGGAATTCAATTGAATTGAATTGCTAAGACTTCTTGATACTCACGAATGGCCTATTGGGCTCAGGGTAGTCATAACCATTCTTGGTGGGTGGCAAATACGCATTCGATCCGGGCGCAACCTGGGCGTAAGCATAGGCAGTGATGGCAGCAAGTGATAAACTCTAAAGCGACAATAAGAAGAAGAAGAACAATTAGATCTACCATAAGATGTAGGCGATTACAAGAATTTAGTTGTAGTATTTATACAAAATAGAAGCACAACTTGACATTTATAGGTAATCGAATGGTGGAGCATAGAAAAGGTTAAATGAAAATCAAAACAAAATTGAAAACGAAACACAAAAAGTGAACGGTTGAAAATAGAAATAGAAGCTTGGCGATAAGATCGCGCCTGACATTCAGCAGCAGCTTCTTCTTGCTGCCAGTTGCTGCCAGTTGCTGCTGCTGCATTTGATTTTGCTCTGGGGCAGGTGCAACTTAATGCTGGATGTTCAATGTTCGATGACTTATTGCTATTTCATCGCATCTCGCATCTTGCATCGCAACACATTTAGAATGCAGTTCGAAAGCAACAATTTGCACTAAAACTAAAATAATAAAACAAAAAGCAACAACAACAACAACGACAACAATTTAAACGTAAAGGGCAACAAATACCGGAGCTAAGCTGACAATTAAGGCGATCACACACAAAAAAAATTTATGACTGGCAGCTCAGACGGCTCGGACCGAGACTTAAATGCACTCAACTCTGCTCTGCTCTGCTCCGCTTATGGTTAATTGACACGGCAACTTGGCCAACTTGATTATACTGCACTTAGATGTACATACTAGTAGATGCAGCATTCATTTGCCCGTGGCAAGTTTTTCAATTTACATTTTCGCAATGCATAAATCTAATGTGGATTGCGGAAGCTGATTGACTTCACATACTTAGTATATAGCATATAGTATATGGTATAGTATTAACTATAGTATATAGTATAGTATATAGTATAGTATCTGTGCTTATCTTACAGCACATTGTTCGCTCTCTCAGTGTTATGTTATGCTGTGTTGTCAATGCTAAATCTCAATAACGAGCCACATGAATTCGTTAGGTGATTCGTTAATTGCGCATACGACGCGTGTGCCACGATTTGAGCCCACCTGCCACACACGAATACAATTCATACTGAGAGACTCAGAGACTCAGAGATTCAGAGACTCAGACTGCGATTCACAGCGCTGTCTCATCAGATGTGAGTGCATTTACATAACTGTGTTAATTATCACTTAGTCAAGAGCACATCGTATATGTTTGTTTACGCGTCCTTAAATTGTTTATAAACTTTATATATGCATGCAATTAACTTGCATTCACATTGATTTGATGGCAAATCTAATAAATTGCGCCTAGAACTCAACTAGCTATAAATTGCATCTCTTTATGTGCATAGTAAAATTAAAAAATTTGCCATAAATTCAAATCGATTAATGCAGCTATTGACATAATTATTATGCATAAATTAATCACATGAAATGCAAATAATCGAATCAATACTTTTAATTAATTGTATTTCCATTTTATAGATTTATGCGCTCTTAATATCGATTGCAATATGCATTCCCATTACACATTTATCAATCGAATGCAATCGATATTTATTTACAGATTTATTTGTGGCCTTTTTTGCTTTCAATTAAGCAACAAAGTTAAATTTAGCAATTTCTATGCTCATTTAAATTAATTAAGTGCAACAATTACGAGCAGCATTGGCACTGTGGGTGGGTGGTGCACATCTTTCAAGGTGGCCCAAGAGTACACGGAAAAAATCTCCGTTAGTTAACCCCCCCCTACTCCCCCTGTAAAGCCGTTAAAGGCAATAAGCATGTCAACAGTAATTTTGCATGTTAAACAAATGCAATTACCGTTAACCATTCGCCGTTAGCCGTTAGCCGTTAGTCGTAGCAACTAAATAAACGAACAATTGCCTATTGCCTGCATGAAACAAAAACAAAAATAATTTACGTGTAAATTAAATAAAAGCCAAAGTCAAAGAGGGAAATAACAAATTGCTGTCGGCCAAAGACAGCCGAAAGACGGTTTATATTTTCTTACATATATACTATATAAATTTATATATATATATATAAATTTTTTTTTTTTGTTTTTTGGCTAACAGTAAACTTTGTAGATGCATAAAGGTTGATTTGGCCAACAAAAAAAAAAAAAAAAAATAAAAACGTGTTAAATCATTCAAATGCAATATATTTTGGCTAAGGGCATAGCACTGTAAGCGGAAATGATGTATACAATAATCATAATTATGACATTTTCGATGTAACTTATGATCTAGCGTGCCTAATAGTTCGTTAGATCATTAAAAGCCAACAAACAGACTCTAGACCATGGTGCACTAAACCTGTTCCAAAATAATCACTTCCTGCTAATGTTAACTACTCGATCTTAATGATAGAAATTCCCATCAGAATGCATCGATTAATATACATAAAATATATAATATAGTATAATACGTGTCAACATAATTTTCACAACATTTAAACTAATCATTTGCAGGCGTAGAAACAATGAATACATTTAATACTCCGTGTTGATTAATCAATTTATTAATTGTTGCTTAATTACAAGCATAAACACATTTAAAGGCATTTCAAATATTTATGCATTTATTTTATATAAATTTCGATTTTTTTCTATATTTTTAATATGATTAATTAGCTTGAGCTACGGAAGCGTATACAATTTAGTTAGTTAGTTTTACATTTGCACTCGAGTTTTAGCAACTGCCGCAAACGCCCACAGTTTAAGCAAAAGGGTTGGACAAGCGGAATTTTGATTAAACAATAAACAAAACAAAACAAAACAACTAAATAAAACTAAACAAAAAAACAATGAGCAATTTTTTATAAATAATTACAGGTGGGCAGCAGAGTCTGAGTGCTTTTGCCACTTGAGTTTTGGCCAAATTTGGCAAAATGTTAAACATAGCAGCACTTGAATCACTTTGAGGCAAGTTTTAAACATAATTTGTGACGTGTAAAACTACAATGAATGCCATCAATATGAGTGTATGAATATGAATATGTGTGTGAATGTAAATGTTATTGTGAATGGCATAATGCTGCTGTAAGTGCTTCAATCAATTGTTTTTTGATGATCGTATAGATGAATTATGGCCATGTGCACATTTGTGTCTTAATGAGCGCACAAGTTGTTATCGATAAACATAAAGAAATCGATATATGCTAAGCAACAACGAACAGAATTAGATCTATAGATTTGAGAGTTTTAATTGAAATTTTAATTTAATTTAAATTGATTTTGATTGAACTTGAAATTATATTATTGTAGGCCTAAGACTGTATATACTAGACCTAATACTAATGGTATATCTACACTATATAGAAATTTTCCTTTTGCTTAGCTGAAAGAAAATACAGCTCAATTATATATACACCTGTGCGACTATGGCATATGTCAATGACATAATGATATTTGTTTTAATAGAATTTGCAAAACTTTGCCCAATTATATTATTGTTATTATTGCATTCAATTGAATAGAAGACTATTATATATATATATAAATCGATATCGATGTGTAGCCTAAATACTTGGCCATTATGCCTGTCCGTGCAGTCATAAAACATTCTAGTTCATGCTGTGCCGCGATCACGATAAAGACCATAACAATCGTCCAATATGCACATCTGCCGTCACACTCGATCACGACCCAGTTTAAAGCTATATAAATAATATATATATATATATATGTGTGTGTAGTATATACATTTAAAACACATGTACATTGTCAATAGCAATAAATGCAATCATGACAATTGAACAGCGTCTAAATGGCAAGTTGGAAGTCAGAACTGATTTATGTACAGTTAACATTTAATACAAGAAACCAAGAGCAAGCAGGCCATAATTGTTGGCCATAATCTGTATATAATGGCAGTATGTATGGCAGTTAGAAGGGCAGCATTTAAAATGTTAATTAATTTAATTGCAGCAACTACAAGATTTGGCGCATATTTGTAGCTTTTGATATATTAGCCGTATTAGATGTTATTAAGCCATCAGAAATGGTTTGACTTTCAGCTCTTAGCCACAATTTGAGAGCGGCACCCTAGGGGCGACATTCTGCAACGCCTACACTGAGCGAAACTGTGGCTCAGCTGCAGCAAAACCACAACCACAACGACGATGGCAACGGCAACTGCAACATGACGTGCCTAACAAGCCAAATTTGGTGGCTCCATTGTGGCTGCATTCTTTTTCTTAATAATAATATAATATGTATGTACTACATGCATATTCCGTTTTTTTTTTGTTTTTTTTTTTTTTGTGAATTTATGCATGTTGCAGCAGCGTTCCCAGCAATTAACAGTGTTTGTTTCACTTGTTTTTTATTTTGGGCAACATCTAAAAAAAAGAGCTCATCTACTTTGATGTGAGATAGACCATTAGTATTACCGCTAGTACAACAGCTAAAACACATTCTCGCTTGCAACTGGCAACTGGCAACTGGCAACTTGCAACCTGCAACGTGCAACGTGCAACTTGCAACACACGGCCTGTTGCCGCGCTCTGTAAAACAACAAACATTTGCTTGACCTTTTCATCGTTTTGTTGCATGTGGCAGTTGTTGCTTGTTTCATGTTGCTTGTTGCCTGTTGGTTTTCTGCTGTTTGTTGTTGTCTATTTTGCTGTTTTTGTTTCCCCACTTTGGGGCATTGAAATGCAAATTTGGCAAAATAAAAGTTAATGGGCCATGTGAATGGCAACAACAACAACAACAACAACAACAGCAACAACAAAAATAAACCGCAAGAGTCTCTCCTCGTGAGTCGTATGTGCAATGGGAAATGCATTTTATTGGCTTCTTTTGTTAGTTTTCAGATTTTGTTTTTCTACTCTCATGCTGGCACAGCATTTCATAACTATGCCTAAGAATTGACTAACATCTAAGTTTAGTAGTCGACTAGAATGTGTGGTTTATTAGATCATAAATCAAAGTGTCTTGAAGCTCTACTACATTTTTTACTACATTTCTAGCAAAGAGAGAAGGATTGGGATTTTTCATCATTAGAAATATAATTATATAGGAATACTCTTAGTAAGTCTAACTAATATTTATTAAAACTCATTAAATAATGATTTGTTTAACTAAAATTAAAATGTTTCCCATCATTTATTGCAATGGGAATGTGTGCAGTTGAAACTGAATCTAAGTCTTGTTTTTAGTTTAAGTTTATTTTAAATCTAAATCTCGCTTTCATCTAAGTCTGTTCAGATTTTAGTAACTTACACTACAATATAAACTCTTCACATTGTGAATTTTGTCATTTCGTATTTAGTTTACATACAAATAAACTCTCACGATTTGATCGAATATCAAAAAAATAAAGGGGTAACTTCAAGTTGAAACACTGAGCTACAAATTCGTCATGCAATTCGCTTGTCGCGTGCTGTTGCAGTTCCATTCGATTGAAATTGTGGAAATAGTAGCGAAAACTACAAAATGAGATAAAATTCCATGGCAAAAGATCAAGGGCTTGTGGCTTTTGGCGTGCGCCCGATGCATGATATGGCAAAAGGTCCACATGCAGGGTAAACAGGTGAAAATGAAAGAGAGAGAGAGAGAGGGGGCAGGGGAAGAGAGAAAGAGAGATAGTGAGAGAGAAAGGGAAAGAGAGAGATAGAAACAGAGAGAGAGAGAGAGAAAGAGAGAGAGTCTGGTATCATGCAGGAATGACACGCTTAATCATTTGATGCACAATAATCAATTATTTTCCTATAATTTTCGATTTAATCGAATCAAAAAAAAGGTAATCTAATGTGTAAAGTAAGCAAAATCAATCATATGATTAAATAATCCATTAATAAATTGTTTTGCCACAGTTTAAACAGCTTCGGCTTTGTAGTCAAAATGCTGCTCAAATGATCTGTATTTATATAGTATATGTTATTTTATATACATATAAAAAACTCTATATATAACCTTCTTTCTAGCAGCTAGTTTCGTTAGTCATAGAGCATTTAATTTACAGTTTTATTTATATTTTTTACATTATTATTAGTACTTAAGTATGCTGAGAGTCAAGCAGTAACTGCCACACTGTGTTAACCCTATTTAACCCGCATTTACAGCGTGCCAGAGCCACAGTTCATAAACTTGGCATAAAAGCGCTCATAAAATTAGCACTCCTCTGCTCATCTACTCCTCTACTCATCTACAGTGGTAAAATATTAACCTTTCTGTGCATCAACAACAAAAAAATTGCATATCGACTGCTTTAGCATTCAAATTACCAGCTGCAGGCCGTTAAACTGCCAAATTATATATATATTTAAATTTTTTTTGGTTTTTTTGCTGCTTTTTTTGTTGCTTTTCTTGGCTAAGAGCCGCCTGTAAATATCAAACAATTGGCAATTTGAAAATTATTGGTCTAAAAAATGAACGAAAGAATAAGGAAACTGATGAAGAAGACTGGATAAGACTAATAGCTCTATTTGATTTGCTTTAGTTTTCATTTGAAAAATAGATAATTTTATTAACTAAATGTCTGGGAAACTATTTAAATGTAAAGAAAATAAGAAAACTCCCTAAGTCCTGCCTAGATAATACTAAATGCCCGGCAACACTTGCAGCAAACTATGCAATTAAAAATTTGCCTGCACGCAGATTGCGCATACGCCACGTTAAACGCTTGGAAATTAGCCAATGGCTGGGACTAGTGGCTATTGTTAGTGGCTAGCGGTAATTTTCCACCATGTTCTACATGCATTGCATTGTACTTGTTGTAATCAGGCGTAATTTCGATTTAATTAAATTACCACATGTGTGCTTTGCAGCGCCAGGCCCAGAAGGTTTGCTCTTTTGTTTCGTCAAAAGAAATAGAGACCGCAAAATCTTTGCAGCTAATGGCAAGAGGCAATAATCAAGAGCCAACAATCAAGAGCCAAGAGCGAAGAGCCAAGAGCGAAGAGCCAAGAGCGAAGAGCCAACAGCTCAGCAGTCTTATTAATTGATTTTCCTCTTTAGTTTTTCAGCTGCCGCCGCTGCTGCTGCTGCTGTTTCTGCTGCTTCTGTTGGTGGTTGTTGCAACATGTTGCAAAGTCAATAAAACCGCAGCCCATTGTCCAATCGTCAATGCTTGGCAAATTGTTCGACAACGACAAGCGGCCAAAAAAAAAATTTTTTCAAATAATTTTTCGGCATATTTTCATTGTAGTTGCCCTTACTAAATATACGTATAATGAGTATTTGAATATATGCAATGCTTTGCAGCAATATGCAGCCAAATGCTGGGTATCTAAGAGTTGTGCATAACTCACTGGCATTGTTATTATTGCGTTTGTTGCATTATTATCTGTGTTTGCAACACAAACAACGATGAGGATGCAGCTCCATCCTGCAGCTCAATTATCCAAATGTTAAGCGTAGCAAACAAATGCAATTCTCTCAATTTTTTTTAAATTTTTTCAGCAAATCATTTCAATTAAAATCAAATTTGTAATGCAATGTGCAATAGATGACTTTTAAATGCGCTGCAAGACAAAGCTATACATTAAATATAGTATATATACTAAATGTATGAATGTATCAATTACTTTGCTTTGATCTCAAAGAATTCGAGATGAATTTATGGTTTTTTTGGGGCTTTAATAAGTCGCTTTTAGCCATTGTGTGTTTTGGGCCAAAATGCCTTAGATGCAATGGGGCAATCGTTCACACTTCAGTCGTCATCATCAGCATCATATCGTGGCTCCAATTGATATGTGGCTTTATGGCCAAAATCACAGTCGTCTAATCAAAACCAGCATTTGACCTATGAGCCAGCCATTCAGCCTGTTATGCCTGACTGTCGCCAATGGGAAATTACAAACAGTTAACGGGTAACGGCAACAGCAACAGCAACAGCAGAAATTGATCAAATGCTGGAATTGAGCTGTGCCGGGAGTCAACCACGTGGCAGTTGGTTGCTCGGTCTGGCAGTCATCAGGCAAATATCAAACGATGCATATTTTATGTCTGTCATTTGAAATTCAAAAGCATTCCATACTGCGAATGCGTTTGACGTTCATCATTATTGCATCGTTTTTTTCTTCCATTTATTCATTCATTCGTTTTCTTGCGTGCGAAAATGAGCAGCTGAACCGGGATATTACCATGAGCCGGCAAGAGCCACATCAGGCCAACTATGTGTGGATGTTCTTGTCTGTTTGGTTGCCTGTTTCTTGTTTTTGCGTATGTTAGCCAGACAATTCGCATGTTCCGGGCGTTTTTGGACTCTGTCTAGCATTGGTCTAGCTGCGTGCATGCCTGATGCTCTCGGTATTCTTTTTTTTTCGACAGTGAATACCCCAAAGATATGCTCTTTCCCCCTGGGTAAAGCTTGGCTACAATTTTTCAGCTATTAAAAAAAAAGGCAGCATCCGAAGTCGCAAAGTTACAAGCGGCAAATTACACGCGTCTGACGCCCACTCTCTCTGCTCCCGATGGATTCTCTGTGGTGCCCTGTTGGACCTGGTTACCTTTGCCAGTTAACTGGCATAAAAAACTGACAAAAAAAAAAGAGAGGAACTACAAGAGCAGCAGCATCAGACAGACGTCTGCATAGCATTCAAAGTGTCACACAAACAGTTTAGCACGCCCTTTTTTTCAGTGTCTGTGACCATGTAGCATGCTGAAGTCGGGTGTGCCTGTTCAAGCTGCTGCCATTTGAAACATTTTGATGTCTTTTAAATTCTGAAGTGCAATTTGAATTGAAGCACAAGGCTTGAATTAACAAAAATAATAATTTTTTAGACATTTCTTTTTCTTTACCTGTAGTCTACACTGCTAAAAATACATAACAATTTGATATAGTCTTCTGTTTATAGTACAACTAGCTTCAAGACTTGGCAATATGTATAAGTTTAGTAGCAAATGTTAGCCAAATTGTTTAGCTTGCAATTTATTTGTTCGATATTTTACCCTAAACACAATCAAGGCTCTCAGGCAGCAGCAGCAGCAAAAGCAGCAGCAGCATCTGTTGCCAAATGAGACAACGTTTGAGCTCGTATATGTATATACTATATATCCATATATATACATACATATATTTTATGAAGTTCACTTAAGTATTGCGTGTGCGTGTGGGGGAGTTTTATGCCTTTACACACACTTGTACTATATATAAATATTACGCAAATATCGTAAGTGTCTTTGATTATTTGCAATTTATGCATTTTTTTTTTGGGGGGGACTTTCGCTTTGCCATTTGAGGCAAGAAGGAGCACACACACATTGACACACACACACAGACACATAGAGCACTTATGCAATCGGTTTTTGTTACCATTGACACCAAGTGTTGCCAAACACTCGAGCACTTGGCTTTGCCATACGCAGTTTCAGTAGTTTCTGCATCTTTTTAAGAGGATTTTTTTGTTGTTCAAATTATGAGCAGCATCAAAGCCAAAGCCAGAGCCAAAAACGAATGCGAAAACTCTTAAAATTGAGCTACAAGAAAAATGATTAGACTAAACCTCATGAAGATTGCATACATAAGGAAGGAGGCAGATGTAGAAGCAGAAGCAGCAGGAGAAGGACCAAGAGAAGAAGCAGAATTCAGGGATATCACATGTAGAGCATGAAATACAACTAGCTTAACTTGTTGTCCTTCTTTTTTTTTTTGTTTGTTTGTTGTTGTTTATTGTTGTTGACCTCTGGTCAGGCAGAGGGTCAAAAATCCCAACTGATTTATGTAGGCTTTTTGTGCAGCCCAAGCCAAATCTGGGAAAACTTATTCGTATCCGTCTAATGTATACGCAGCCGTAATTTATAAGAGTTTACGGCTATACCATGGATAATACTACACCAAGTGCTTTAATCTGCAGCGTTAATTGATTCAATTGAGCAAATAGGGTTTAATCTAAATAATTAAATAGAAATCACAGTATGGATGCCATAACTCAACTGCTCTTAAATTCCTTTACAAAGTTTTCATAGTCTTGATTTTCATTTTTAGTTTGCAAGTTAACTATTTGAATTTTATATGCCGTATTTAGTAATAGATGCTTGTGCTGCTAGTTAGTCTAAATAATTATATAAATATATATTTTCTATACTTACAAGCAAGACAAATGATTTAAATCCAATCATTTTGTAAGATTTTTTTTTATATATTTGACGTTTAGTGGTTTTTCCTTTGATTTAATTCGCGCTAAATTATAAATTTTAAATGAAATAGAAAAATATTTGAATGTTTTAACAAATGTTTAAAAATCTATAAAATTATTATGTTAAATTATTAATTATTTTAAATTATAAATTTAAATGATAAATCTTTTAAATGATTTCAAATGCAATTTCAATTGCTTTTGCTTTTATTCAACTTAATTTAATTATTAATTTATTTAAAGTATGTCAAGCGTTTGTTATTATTGATAATTGGAATCATTTAATTAAATTTATTCAAATTAAATTTCATTTATTAAGTATATATATTTTGTTAATCCTTTTGCAATCGAGCAAACACAAAACACTTGATAAAGTCCTTGCTTTGAGCTCACTTTTAGTCGCTTTGCTTTTTCTTTTACCAATTGTTAGGCAATTGCTCTTGTTTTATTGTTTTTTTTGTGTTAGTTTTTTATTTATTTAGTTTTTTTGTGTGTTATTTATTATAACGAAGAGCACAAGTACCGCACAAAGTACACGAACGTTTTGAATTAGGGTAGACAATGGAGATGCGCTTGCTTTTTATAATCAACGCGCAGTCGCACAAGCTAACGATGCTCTCAGCTGCGACGTTGGCGTCGGCGTCGACGTCAACGTCTTAGACTATAACTGCGACTGCGGCAGAGGCAGAGGCAGCGTTGCCAACTGTACCCAAAAATGAACAAACGAACAAACGAACGAACGAGCGAACAACAACAAAACCAAAATTGAGGCAGGTTCATAGCTCTGAACTTCTAGATCATCTTCATAGAAGCAACCCAAGTCTCTCGCCCTCTCTCTCGCATTGGCAAAACGCTCTCGCTATCTATATATAAATATATATATGTATATCTACATACACATCTAACTGTATGATGCTCTTGGTGTTAGAATGACTCAACACTTTGTGGGCACTGGGAGCAAGCTGCTCTTTGCTGCTCAGCACTGAGAGCGCAGCGTCGAGTGTTGAAGTGAAAAATGTTGCAGATCATAGACAACGACAATAACAACTACAAAAGCAACAACAACAACAGCAGCAACAATAACGACAACAACAACAACAGCAGCAGCAAAAGCAGCAGCAAAAGCAGCATCAGCAACAGCAGAAACAATTGTTGACTGCGCTGCCGTTGATGATAATGAAGATGGTGATGATCGTAATCGTCATAGTGATAATGATGTTTGTTGCTTGATTAAACGATGATTTGATAAACACACTCATGATCATCATCATGATGATCATTGAAGCGTGCAGTCTACTGCATTCTGTTGGCAGATGTATAACAAGTTGCCATCAAACATAAAACAAAACAAAACAACAACAATAACAAAAAATAGCTTAAGTATTTATTTATTCATTTACTGTTTAATGCTTTTCCGTTTTGCTTGCCGCTCGGATTTCAGACATTTGCCAAAGAGCTGCAAAAACGCCTTCAATGACTTCATTAAATACACAAAATTTGATATTTAAGTCTTATGACTGGCTCACAGTTCTGGCCCACGGGCAAACAACAGCAGAAGGAGATGAAAAAAACTTGATGCCTGGGAATGGAACTGAGTACGCTTCAGAGCCAGCGTTAGCCTCACTTGTCGCCCCGTTCCGCCCACCCCTTTGAAAATGTCACATTGAATGCCAGATGAATGCTATGCTATAGTTTGTTATACTGGGCGGTGTGGCCTGCCCTTTGAGAAAGCCCCAGATATCTCAACAGACACACAGACAGAGAGACAGACAGACAGACAAAGAGAGAGCGAGAGAGAGAGAGGGGGGGAGGGATTCTCACTCACAGAAAGAGAGAACATTGAGAGCCCCAACAAGTTGCAAAAACCGAAACGTGACAAAATCTGTTGAGTGAAAATGTTCACAAGCTGCTGTACGCTCTGTTGCACGTAGCAGCATCAAGCATACAACATGCGGTATGCAGCATGCAGCATGCAACACACCGCTGCCGTCTATAGTTTGATGCCAAAATTCAATCTATGACGTGAGGCTCATGCTAAAAATCATAACTTATCTCTCAATCTATCTATTGCCCAGAATCTTGCTGATGTTGCACAAAGCCAAAGATGACGCCGATGCCGACACCGAAGACACCGCCAACGTCGATGCCACCATTGACGACGTGTGCAGCCAAAGCATCCATTTGCCGCAGCGCAATCTCGCCAAGCTCCAAGCTCCAAGCTCCACATGCTCTTCCTTCCGTCATATATACACACATATATACATATGTATGTATGTGTGTACAAATATGTATGTATAGCTGTATATAGGCACTTGTTTAAATAGCAATTAACCTTGAATGTTTGGGCAAAATCCAAAGAAAAATAACAAAACGAATTTGATGTGGCAAAGACAAGCCAAGATTAAATAACAATTAAAAGCAATCTATTTTTGATTACCGATTTCTGCGCCTGTTATAATTTTATTGCCCACTTATGAGTCTGCGTATGTGTATGTGAATATATGTGAGCGTGTGTGTGTTTTTTTCAGATATTTAAATAATTATAAAAGATATGAAATGTCGATTATACGCAGAGTCGCTTTCAATATACACTAACATTACCAATATAAATATAATGTTAATTTAACATTAACATACAAATGTTATTACAGTAACATTTAATTAAATATCTATTAGATTAACGTGCATTTTCATTCTATTCTGTTGTTAGTTTGTGCCTGCAAATGTATTATTTTAATATTTTATTTGTTATCTGTTAACTAACATGGCTATGTTAAACGTATATCGATAGTTTATGGCCCAGTGGCAATCCTGAAATTTATTTTGGCAAATGCAATTTTTGAGAGCAGGTCACACTTTTACATTTCGTTTTGGCCATTCAAAATTTAAAATCCTGGAAAATTATAATCGCTCTAAAAGCAGCGTTAACATAACGTTATTGCATTTATTATGAGTAAACATAATGAATTAAAAATAAACTTTAAATCATACACTCACATACATATGTCTTCACACATATATATGTATATGCATAATTTTGTATTTATTTTTTGCTGCTTCGATTTCCGTGACACTTGAGCCTCATGTGGCACTGCAAGCTAACTGACTATCAAACTGTCATAACAACATAATACCCGTTAACAACAACAATCACAAGTGACACACACACACACACACACATGCATACTTGAACCTGGCAGCCTCAAGTCCATTGCTCTTGCCCACAAAAGAAAAAACAAAACGGAATAAAATTCAAAATCAAAGCAAAGTGGGCAAAGTAACGAAATTTCTTTGAGCATCATTCAAACGAAAATGAAAAAAAAAGCGTAAAAAAAACTATATATATATTTTCGAGTGCATTTCGCAGTAGCTGCGATTACGAAAATAATATTTATAATGTAATTAGAGCAAATGCCATTTAATAATACGAAACGGAATGATAATTAAATTCGTTACAGAAACTTGTGCAATATCAAACAACTTGGGAAGCTATGCAGCAGCTGCAATTGCACTTGGAGATGGAGATGGAGTAGGAGATGGAGTGGGAGATGAAGATGGAGATGGAGTGGGAGATGGAGATGGAGTAGGAGATGGAGAAGGAATAGGAGTTGGAGATGGAGATGCAGTAGGAGAAGGAGATGGAGATGGAGATGGAGATGGAGATAGAGTAGGAGTAGGAGTAGGAGTTGGAGTTGAAGATGGAGATGGGATTGCAGTTGTAGTTGTATTTGGTGTTGGTATTGGATATGTAGTTGCAGTTGCAGTTGCAGTTGCAGCTGAAGTTGCACTTCTTGAAGGCGCATCGTTTGTCAAGTGCACAGATGATGACAAAGTCTGATTTTTCGACAGTTTCAAAACAATATTTATATATATATATTTATAATAAATGACTGCCATAACTATATGAATATATGTATGTGTGTATGTATACGTTGTGTGTGTGTGTGTGTGTGTGTTTGTTTGTTTGTGTGCCTTAATTTATGGCGTGACAAACTGCAGGCAAAAACGGAAGCAGCAAATGCAGCTAAACGCGGCCACAAAACAAAAATCTCGAAAATATGTTGCTAATGACATTTTGCAGCTAAATGTTGCTGCTGTTGTTGCTGCCACTTTGTTGTTGTTGCTGCCACTTTGTTGTTGTTGTTGTTGTTTTTGTTAGTGGTTATTGAATTGTTTCGCTGTTGCACAAATTAACATTTAAAAGAACAGCCAAAAATTCGGCGCTCGGTCACTTGTTTCTAAAGTATGCATAGCTAAAAACCGTTTATACCCTGCAAATGCTGCATAACATAAAGAGCATGACATCGACAACAACAACAACAACTACAACAATTTGTCTACTAAAGTCTTAAGCTTTAAGTAGACATTAAAGCAAATTCATACTATAGATCAAAGAGAATTAAAGTCTTATAATTAAATGGAATTATAAGCTTAGATTTACGTCATATCTGATGCGTCGACTACCGTTTTCTATGGACCATGGCTGCAGTATTTTCGATTTTCCGCGAATTTGTTTTTGCGCATTTCGTGCAACATTTAGGCGAATCACCTGTTGAATGTTGTTGTTGTTAATGTTGTTGTTGGGAATAGAATAGTATCTATAGATGCCCCATAGACATTCCACGTCTATGCAGGGCCGCACCTATGTGTATTTCGCCTAAAAATGGCCAAATTAGAATAGCCAACTATATAATTGCCTCGATTATTGCAGCACTAGCGCCTCTACCATGATATACTATACCATACCATATATTATACCATATACCACATCATATAACATACTAAAGTAGTATCATAGTACAATTTTCGTATAGTTTTCATTGCTGTTTTTCTCTGTCAGTTTTGTTGTTTTTCTTCTTCTCTTTTTGGCTGCTGGTGTGAGAAAACGCTTCCCCGTGCCGATCGTCCAGACCGGGCCAGAAAAGCCAGCCAGGTGATTTGCATATTTCGGCTAGGTGTGCCGATAAACTTTTGCTATTTGCTATTTTGTGCTGTGCCATAATTTATATATAGAAGCAGATGCTTTAATATAAGCTTAATGCAGCATTTAGTATGTCAAAAAAAAGGGCAAGGTTTCAGTTTCATTTATAATCCATAAATTGTGCAACAAATTCTATAAATTTAATATTTTATGCTATGATATTACTTGAATTTTCAATGATTTTCTATGATTTCTGTTTCTATGATTTCTTATTATGCTTTACCCTGCTTCGCTTGTCACTTGCCACACTTCCTATCATTTTTCTTAATGGAAATTTGCATACGCTTGGCTTTGCTTGAGACAAATTAAGCTAGTTTTTTTCTTTCTCTCTTACTCTTAGTTTCTTACCTTTGCACCCTTTTCGTTGTCTTTGGGTCGCGTTGTTGCGTTCATTGCACCCGAAAGTTGTGGAGAAAAACTTTGCATCTAACATAAATCACATTCCAGTGCCGCCCCACAGACGACCACGCCCACTGACGCTTTGGCTGTCAGTGTGTGTGTGTGATAGTGAGAGAGTGTGTTGGTGTGTGCGTATGTGTGTAGCATTTGCATATTCCAATTTCACATTTAATCAATTTAGTGCACTAGAAAAAGAAAAGGAACAAAAATAAACGATTCAAATGACGTGAACTATAACAGGGCCATTCCTTGTCGCGGAGTCTGGAATCTTGCGCAATACCCCCTACCGACGTGATGCGCGTACACTGCAAGACTGAACTGAACAAAGCAAAAATGCATTGAAGAATACACAGTGTGTTGCCAAAATTTTTTCGAAACAAGAGGACAGATTGAGAAAAAAAAAAAACAGGAAAAATAGGATGAAAAAATGTAA
>JBANCZ010000676.1:0-30926 GCA_037040025.1 Sphaerogastrella javana | reverse complement strand
CCCTTTCTCACTGTTCTCACTGAACTTTTAGGTTCTATAACTGCTGCGCTTTTGTGAATATTTCGCGTACTATTTACGGATTTACAGCACACAATATATATTCTCTATATATATATATATTCTATTGCAGGTAGCACTACGGCAAATACTCCGCTGTAAAAGGAATTTTAAATTGAAATTTCTATTTACTTGGGATATGAATGCTTCTATTTTCAGCATATATGCACTTGCCAGGCAAAAATATTCATCAAACTATTCATGAATATCACCCAGATTCGTTGGAGTACTGTTCCAACATTCCTATAACATTTGAAATTGTTATTGTCTATAGAGAAGGAAGACTAATGAAATAGCAGAGTGCTGAACCCTGTTAAGTTAGCAATAACAGTAACAACAAGAAGCGTACATATTTGATCACTGTTAATTTAACAGAATTTGATTGCCTGCCCAGAGAGCATATTTAAGAGAAATGGGAAATAAATGGCGCGCTCTTTGGTAGCTTAACAGCGGCTTAACATAACATTTTCAAAAGCTCTGTAATTGAAACTGTTATCTTTCAATTGTCCAAGAATACTCTCTCTCTCTCTCTCTCTCTCATTTAGCTCTTTCGAGTCATGTGCGCATGCTGTCTAACTCTCTGGAAGGAAAATTTTGTATTAGAGCTGGGATATTAATCAAGGGAAATTAGTCAATACACAAACACGCTTTCTGTTCCTAGGCGATGGGTTTGCCTTATTGATCGCTAATACCTTTACATTATGATCAAAGCCACGCCCAATTTTGCCTTTTATATACATTGAGCAGCACAATAATAAAATAGACTATTTCTACTACTATTACTACTTCTATTTTCCAGCTTTTAAACATATAAATTTCTTTTAAATTAAACCATAAATTTCCAACTTCAAATATTCAAATTTGCTTATAATCAAAATTCATTTTGATGCTGTCAACTGTACATAATTTATATTAATACTCATATAATAGCTGTAGCTAAAGCTCTTCACATAGTCGAAAAATCACTTAGTATAACAGAAGAAAAAAAAAAACAATCTCCTATCACATGATGTATAAGTACCTATATATATGGCGAAGGGTTCTTACTTCCCTTTTGTATTCTTATCGTATAATACTTAGTGTTTATTGTTGTTGTTGTTGTTGTTGTTGTTGTTATTGTTGACTGTTGCTGCTTCTGTTGACGTCAGACTAAAATACGCAATAAAATCAAATCATGCTCAAAATTTTATGAATATTCATGACATTAAAAGCTCTTGAATTATTAACGAAGATATTCGACTAGCAATTGCGCACTCGAACAGCACTTGGCTAGCTCAAAAGCACACACACAGAGACACATAGACACATAGACACATACACATTTATCATACTCAAACTCACACACATTCACACACACATTCACACACTTATACATATACATATGCATCACCTTCTTCAAATGGGAACAGTTTTACTGTTCAATTATGAATTTTGACAATGTCTGCAACGGCGAAAGGTGCAAAATAGGCGAAAAACCCCCTAAATGAAGTGAATAGCATGCACACATACACATCAACATATACACATATATACACACACACACAAGTGCAATACAAGGACAAAGGGGAGGCTGTTAACAACCCTTAAGTGGGCCGTGATAAGAGGCCTTTGCCGCAGCCACACATACACACACCGCACCTACATGCTCTCTCTCTATCTTTCTCTCTGTTTCTCTGTCTCCTCTTCTCTTCTCCGTGTCTGTGTGTGCGTTGAAGTGCCATTGAAATGGGCCAAAAGTGCAGCAGACAACAAAAAGGCGCAAGTGAAAGTACAAACAAAGGTGCTGATTAAACGATAGAGATAAAAGCGAACAGCAGAGCATAAGGAGCAACAAAGAGCAGTGACAACAGGCAGAGAGAGGAGAGAGAGAGAGAGAGAGTAGAGACAGCATCGGGGGGTAAGGAAAAGAAGGGATGTCATAACACTGGCTGCACTCAATGCATGTTAATTGAGAGGGGGCAGCAGAGGCTTAGGCTGACGAGGCTTTAAAGAGAGAGAAATGGTAAGAGAGGGAGTTGCAGAGAAAGAGGAAGATAGAGAGAGATAGAGAGAGAAGAAGATATATTCGTAGAGTATGAAAAGTAGAAAAACCTGTGGATTGGAAAACAACTTCCGGCCATTGTCTGCATTTGAAATGCAAAATGCAAAAACGCACAGTGCTGCCTCTCAGTTGCTGCCTGCTATGAAATTGGAAGTTCATGTCATCTATTGTGTGAAACAATGGCCTAGGAAACTATAGTTTGCACACAGACCTCGACTCCAAAAATGAGCACTCAAATTCCCCTCTGTCTGTCTGCCTATCTATCCGTCTGTCTCTCTGTCTATGAGTCTGCGGTTAGAGCTAAAGGCTTAAATAGTCACCAAATGCTGCTGCTGCCGTCTTGGCCATATCACACAGTCTGGCTAACAATGCCAAAAATAAAAGCAACAAAAAATTGTTGTTTGAAATCTTTGAAATTACCTATACTTTCACTCAGAGGAAACACAAAACCTATATACTCTAACTAAAATTTGCATGAAATGAAAAGAGAGAACAGAAAAGAGAACAGAAAATCAGGATCAGGGTAATGAAACTTGGGAACTGGGAACAGACAATTGACAAGTGAAACTTGGGAATTGAGAACGGAATAGAAAACTGAGAATTGAAACTTGAGAACTGGGACCTTTTTTTCAATAATCTGTACTAAGAAATCGTCTAGACACGCAATATTAACATATATTTTTTTTACCTATTTCTATATATATTATATATATTTTTTTTGAGGCTATTGTTAAAAGTTGATTGAACCTTTGGGTTGATGCGTGAATTATGAATAAATTTGCATAATACCGAAAAAAAGGCTTCAAAAATATGAGTCCTTTGTATAAAGTATAAGTTCAATTACATTTTGATTTTTGGTCATAAATCATGTTTTTTTTTAGATTTTTTTAATAGAATTTTTAAAATAGGTCAAAAATGTTGTTAACCTTGGCAAGAGCCAAAGCAATCGCATTGCCAATTTACAGTTCCTTTATTTTTCTGGCAAGAACCACTTGGCTGCTGGTTGGGAAATTAATGCTGATGCCTCATAGATAGCAGGGGAAATTTTGGCTGCCAAGTGTGACCAAGTGTGAAAATGATTAAAAGCTCAAAAATTGAAATTATGACTTTTGATCATTTATTAAATTCAATATAATTCTCTAAGAACACAAATAATTAATTGTAAATGAATTTTATTACAATATAAAAACATTATAATAATAATATTTAATATGCTTATTTTTTTGTGAAATATATTTAAATCTTTTAAAATTTTTTCATTTTTCACTTTATGGTTTTTTTTTGGTTCTTGCTGCTGGAATTTGTTGCATGTTAGTTAGAAGTCAGTCAAGAATAAAACGAAATGAAGCATCAAAAGTTGAAACGTTAACCATGTACTACCAAAAGAAAAAAAAAATTCGCTTCGATGCTCAACGCTGGCCTCGAGGCAAACGAACGAAGCAGGAGTAAAAGCAAAAACAAAAAAAAAAAAAAAACAAAAAAAAAATAAATTTACGAACATATGTATATAATAACTGCAAAAATAACAAATACAAATCGCACGCGCTGCATGCGGAAGAGTCGTACACAACCGACAGATTAGAACTCTATTGCCTGCTATGTTATGGCAATGAAAGGGTTAAAGAGTGCAAGGTGAAAGCTTTTCTAAGAGTTTTGAATACAATTCATTTTAAATAAGTATATTTTATAAGCCTCGAACATACATAAAATATATAATCAATATATTTATAAAAAAAAATCAAATAATATGTATTTAAACATTCACACTCTTCTCTGACTGTTAACTTTTATATAAACCTTATAGAACTCGTATACTCTTTCACAGAACAGTTCTCCAACTGCAACTACTCTATTTTGCTCACTCTCACTCACAGGCAAAGCAGCATCAAAGCATAAGTATGGCTTAAGCTGCAGCAGAACAGAGACGCACACACTTACAGCGCTCTCTCACTCGCTCTGTGTCGCATTGTTTCATACGACTAATTGATCGGCTCTCTGCTCTTTATGCCCACGCTGAGAGTAGTGCGCTCTCAGCTTTCGTTGAGTGCGTGAATTGATTTGTTTTCTTCGTGCAATTTTCAGTCTCGCTTGAACAGCGAAGTAATGAAGATCGCAAGGGTGGCGGTCAGTTTGTTATTTGTTTGTTTTAATTTCTTTTATTTTAAATTTAAATTAAACTACATGTAATGCAACTTGTAAGTATATACTTTTTACCTTTAATTTGTCACATTTTCGATGTATTTATGTAGCTTGTCTTACCTATAGAATTGCATATATTGGTAGTTGCACCGCTCAAGTTGCTCCAATTATGGCGATACACTGAGGTATGAGTGTATATATCCGGTTGTTATGCTCTCTGTGTATGCTGTTGTTCATGTACTCGGCGTGATTGCGTTTGTCAGCGCTGCTAACGTGGCTCATATCCCATGGCTAAATCAGCAGCTAACAGACATTCGAGTCGATGTTGCTGTTGCTGTTGTTGTTGCTCTTGTAGTTTTTTTTTCTCTTTTTTGTGTTTTTTTTTGTTTTTTTTTTTGTTTTGTGTGTGTGTGTTTCTTCTGGCATTGCTCGTACGTGATGATGTTAGAGTTTCACTTTTGTTACAGTCACTGGAACAGGACAATTGCAACATATTGTTGCACTTGTTTGCCATATCTATGCCACTCTCTGTGCGGCTGCCCATTTCCATTTCCATTTTCGATTGCTTTTCCTTGTTGTTCTTCCATTTTGTTT
The DNA here is from genome assembly GCA_037040025.1 of Sphaerogastrella javana. NCBI lineage: Eukaryota > Metazoa > Arthropoda > Insecta > Diptera > Drosophilidae > Sphaerogastrella > Sphaerogastrella javana. Next base: position 26,095 of record JBANCZ010000676.1, on the reverse strand, counting down.
TCCTTTCTTCAGCGTCAAATGGAATTGAATTGCAAGTGAGCCAGAAATACTAAGGACAGACATAAAAAGAGCATATCTATATAGAAATATACATAAAAGAGAGAGAGGAAGCGTTTAATAAATTCATATCAATATAATATAAATTTTAAAACTAAATCCCAAATACAAATAAATCAATATATAATATAATCTATATATTTTTATATTAATATAAAATTAATAAATTTATTTGAATATGAGAAACTAATTGCTTTAATACCTTTTTGAGGTTTTTTTTATTTCATTTTAAAGTCACAATAATATGTATAAATATTCGTATGTATTTTAATTCTAAATTTTAATTCAAAGAACAAAAATCAATATAAAAATGTATATATTTATTTTGATATGAATTTCTTTATATATATTTATAGCACGGCTCTAAGCCAATATATATTGAGAAACTAATTGCTTTGATATCTTTTAAGTTGTGTTTTTTTTTTTGGTATTTGTTTTCATTTTTCATCCGCTTCATCCGGACTTGGATATCCGCACTTATTGTGCATTCAATTTGCTTTGCCGCTTTAATTTTGTGGTTGCCTTTTGTGGTTCATTTGAAATTTATTAAAAATCCCAAGCACATTTCCGTCTTGCTGCTCTTTCGGTCTCTATCTCTCTCTCTATTTCTCTCTTTATCTCTATCTCTACCTCTATCTCTGTCACTGTCTATTGCCGCCTTACTATGTGTGTATCAGTATTTTTCTCTTTCTATTACCGCCTCTTACTCTATGTTTCTCTCCTTCTCTGTGAGTGTCTCGTGTCTCTGCGTTTAGCTCTAATCTGTCACGTAAATTTATAACGTTTCTTGCTGAAAATGATGAACAGGCATTAGATTTATTTATTCCACAATATAAATGCACATTGTATATGCTTTTTCCATTATGTCCCTGAGCTCCATAGCAAAATAAAAGCCGCAACAGCAGCGGCAACAACGACGACACAAACAAACAGCAGCAACAATGAGTAGAGAAATCGAGTCGAGCCTAGAGAGAAAGGGAGGGGCAGAGTCGAAGCAGGGGATGTGTGCAGAGAAGGGACAGGTTAGGGTGAGTGTAGGAGAATCAATTTAATTTTACAATATCCGCTTTATACCTGTGCACAGCGACGTGACCAATTTAGCCAAGTTACAAATATTTTGTTATTTATTTTGTAATGAAATCGACGTGAGGACAACCATAGAAGCAACAACAACAGCAACAACAACAACAACAACAACAGCAACAACAACAACAACAACAACAACATGAACAACAACAACATCCTGCAGCATCTGTGTCCCCTGTGGTAATCGACGTTTAAGCATAATTAAGTAATAATTTGATTTGCTTTCGCTTTTCTGTTTTGTTCTTTTTTGTTGTTGGTATTTTTCTCTTAAAGATTTTCGTGTTTTCTTTTTCGTATTGTTCCAAAGAATTTTTTGGCAATTTCATTTAACATCCTACAGCTTAAACAGTTTGTTGTGTGTCCGTCTGTTCCCCTGTCGTCCCTCTGTCTTGTGTCTTCTGTCGTCGTCTGTCGCCTGTCAACCTGGCGAGGCTTTGAGGTAAACCTCAATGTGGAGCAACGTTACGGCCTACGGCCCACAGATTACGGCTTACGACTTATGCAGTACGGCTTTTAGCTTTTTTGGAGCAACGTGTTGACAGGTGAGGAGCAACAGAACGACAGACAGACAGAGCAACACTTAACATCTGCATTCGACAAAGTGTTTCTAAATATTGTAGCACAATTTTCTTTTTACCCTCAATGGGCTGCTAATTATAGACGAAACTCAATATCTTTGCTTAAACTAAGTGCCATAATAATTGTTCATAATAAATTTTATAATTTATTAAATAATTGTAAAGTTTTTCAGCTTTAATAGCTGCTTGTATTTAAAATAACCTTCATATGACAGTGTTTTTTAAAAAACGTAGTATACATTTCAGCGCTATTTTGTTCTGTTACGTAATATGTAGCTAATTTTGAACTTGCTTGCTTTAATTATATAATATAAGTAATTGTAAATACTACATTAAATAATAGATGATATGAATTAACTATTTTTCCAATATTAAAAGTTACATGTTATATCATTAAGACCTTAAAAAAAATCTCTGCATGAGTAAGACATAGTTATATAGCTTTCTATTGTCTGTGAAGCTTAACATATTTTATAAACTACCTATAATTATTTTTATATAATTATATAAACTATATATTTGTATTATTGGTATCTATCTCTTTTTAATATTTATATTTGTAGGAGATATAATTTAATAAATTCCATGATCAATTAACTTGAAATACATTTATATTTATATAATTACACTTTGTCATAAGAGATTTGAATTAAACTTAATAACTATTGTTTTCCGGAAATATATAAATCTGAAGAAATATTGTTTTCTAAACTGAAAAATTTATATCTATTTTTTCTCATTTAGATCCTTGCTAATCCAGAGCTAATGAAGCTCATATCACTTCGTTTTTATGGGCTGCAACAAGCTTAGCTCTGACTTTGGCTCTTGCTGTGTCGCTGCCACAAAAAGCATATATTAACTAGTGCAAGCACATGTATTAGTTATGCGCACAATGGAAAAGTTTCACTCCATCAAGTAATAGAGCCACAATTTCTAAAGTTTTTACGCATGAGCTGGAAGATGCAAGTTGCAAGATGCAAGATGCAAGAGTCTAGATGAAAGCTGAAAGCTAGAAGCAGTTGACGCTTGCCTTGCATTATAATCGAATAGAAAGCCTGACTACAATTTCCGCTTCCTGTTATTGCTTTTGTTGGCTGTGGCACGCCCATAACATAAAGCCGCCCTCCTGGCTATAAGTGGAACGGCCTGAGCGAGAGCGAATGATGTCGTATAAAGCCAACGCACTTAAGTAGTAAAAAATTGTGCAAAGCACAGAGAAAAAAAAACAATAACAATAGCAAGAACAACAACAACAATAGCTACAATAAGAGGAACAAAAAGAACTACTACTACTCCTACTACTACAACTACTACAACAACAACAAGTGCAACACTGCGGCTGAACAATGTTGCAACCAAGGGCTGAAGAGGCCGTTGACTGCGGCGTTAAGACTTCAAAAATTATAGTCAATTCATGTTTAATATGCATTAAATGTATATAGCCATTAATAATAGTACGCTTGATCATGTGGAGAAAGAGAGTGGTAGAGGGAAGGGTAAGGGAGGAGGAGGAGTAGAGAAAGAGAATGAAGAAAAGACAGCAGACATTTGCTGAGTTCAACAAACTCTTTTTAGGCTCATTTGATATGGCAGCGACACAGACATATTCGAATGAATGTGAATGTGAGTGTGAGTGTGAGTGAGTATGAGTGTGAGTGTGAGTATGACTTGAGAGTGTGTGTGCAGAAAGACATCAAAAACCGCATTTATCATGGCGGAGTTAAAAACTTGTCAGGCAACGATGACTACGTCAACGAATTGTTTGTGCAACATTTTGCACAGTTTTGACTGTGTTGCATGATGCACAGTTGCACAGTTTCTCTTGTTACGGTTGTTGCACTTCATTGTTGTTGTTGTATTTACTGTTACAGTGAAATAAGTGCAGCCATTAGCAGAAACCTAGCCTTACTTTACTTTATATTAAAGAGAAATTTGAGAAAGAAATAGGGAGAGATAGGAAACCAATGGGGAAGAGAAAGCAAGAGAAAAATTAGAAAGAAAATGCACTTAAACCAAAGTATGTTAAATAAACAAAAGAATATGTTTAGTAGTAGAGAGAGATAGAGAGAAAGAGAGAGAGAAAGAGAGAGAGAAAGAGAGAGAGAAAGAAAGAGGAAAGAGAGGGCGAGACTCGCAGCAGAGAAAGGAAAACACATAGTGAAAGTTTTTCACATTAATTATTTAAAATTATTGAAAAAGTCTCTCATTAAGCATAACCCTCAGGCTTTAACATAGCCAACTTAACAGAATGTTAACCAGAGTTGCCACACTGTGTGCCAATGTAAATGGGGCGTATGATTAATGCCTTGGGGCAATGCATAACCAATGAATCTATGGCTATTTAAAAATATAATCATTGTAAATAATTTAAAAAATAAATATCAGTGCCAGATAGTTAATTTATTTCAATATTTATAATATGAAGCATAATGTGAATGGAGCTGCATAAACAATGTGGAAATTCAGCCAAAGGTAAATAAAGTTAAAAGCATTTAAAATACTACTTTAAATAACAAATAATAAAAATAAAATCCTTTCATATATGTTTATGTTATATATTTGTGCATTATTTGTTAATAAATAAAAAACTTGATGTACAATAAATTTCCCTTGTATCTATGCGATATGTATGTATCTATGTGTGCGTACTCCATAATATTTTGTTTGTATAAACAGGAAAGTAAATTCCTGCAGCATATATAATAATTAATAATCATAATTATTGTATGCGTTTAATGGTAAATTGTAATTGGCGATAAGCGCAATAATTATAAATGCTAGAACGCGAAATGTTCAACGTCATGCCAAATGATTCAATTAAAGAAACAATTTCGATCGACAACAACAACAACAACAATAACAATGGGAACAACAATTACAACTGCAAATAAATTGCATAAAATAGTCTGTAAAAAAAGTGCATAAAAATATACAAAATTTAAAAAAATAAAAGAATGATACGAAATTCCAGCGGGTGTCAATTTAAGTTCATCAGGCGAAAGGCAGAAGTTCACGTCGAGTCTACGAAATTGGAATTATATTCAATGAAAACACAAGTGCCAGGATTAAGAGGGAGAGAGGGAAAAAGAGAAAGAGAGAGAGAGAGAGAGAGAAAGAGAGAGAGAGAAAGAGAGAGGGAGAGGGAGAGAGAAAGCATAAGTGCATGTGTATATGCAATAAAAAAGAATCCCACATGACTCGAACTACAAATGCTTTAAGGCTATTCAAACCATCCTCTAAAATTTATTTAACACCTTCAAATTTTTTATAAAAAAAATATATATATAATATAAAAAAATACACACATTTAATGGTTAAAATTTTAAGTTTATATGCATATAAAAAATAAAAATCTTTAGTATTCAAAATAATTCATATAGAATCCCTTTTCAAACTTGAAGGAAACTTTTAGCCATTCGAAATGTGAACTTTCCATTGAAGTAAGAGTATTTAAATAGTGTACTATATAGTATAAATAAATTTCCAACTCACAGAGTTCATGTTGTTGTTGTTGTTGTTGTTGTTGTTGTTGTTGTTGCTTGTTGCTTGTTGCTGTTCGTGCAATTTGCATGTCAATGGGCAGCAATTCGTCTCTCTGGCAGCCAGAGCGAGCAATTGGCGGTCCATTTCGCTGCTGTTGCCACTGTTGCATGCTGTATGTTGCATGCTGCATATGCTGTATATGCTGCATGCTGCATGCCGCGCGCCGTTTGCTGTGTGGCAACATCCATCAGAATATTTCCATATGTCAGCGTCGTCGTCGTCGTCGTCCTCCTCGTCATTCTTTCCTTCGTTTTTTTTTTTTGGTCTTTGGCAATTTGTTGTTGTCACTTTGCACCTGGCACGCGCGTTGCACGTTTTAAATGCATTTAACCACAAAAATGTTAACCACAAAGCGTTAATGCCACGCCCATCATGCACCGTTGATGCGTTGCTGAATTTAATTACTCAAGTGGCAGGCGAAGTCGACAAACCACATGGATAACATTTAAAAAATATATACATATACATATGGGATAGGTACATATACCAAAGTTAAATGCCATACACTCATACACGTACACTCACTCACACACACTCACACTCACACACACTCATTCACATTTTATTGGCAGCTCTTTGATATGCTTCATGCTTTCGAGTCACAGCGAACATTTTTCATATATAATTTATCGGCAAATATTGCACATTTATTAAGCTGCGTCTATCTAAAAGATCCCTCTAGTCAAAGGCTTTAAAGGCGCTTAATATATTTGTATTTGTATAAAAAAAATTCGCATTACAGCGAGAGAAAGTATATGTCAATTGGTTAAAATTTCCCCTAGCAAAAAATAGTAAATTTCGGATGTTCTATACATTTTATGAAATTTTATAAGACTCCATATTCCAGTACCGTGCAAGCTCTTTAAATCGAACACTACATTTAACTATTTATAAATTAAATCCTATTTTATTTTCCAAACAAAATGAGAACATCTAAAAATTTTATAGACTTTTAAAAATGCCACACAAAAATTAATTAACATTTTTTAATTTATTAATTAAGCAGTTCACTTGTTCGCATTATTGAGACTTCACTGTACATGATTGAGCCCTATAACCTTCTTTAACTTAATCTTAATAAATATAAAAGATGAACTTTATAAATTCATAACATTAAGCTACTAAACCCTTGTTGTAAAAGTATTGAAACGAATGAATAATTTTAAAAAATTGTTAATTAGTAACTTAAACTAAGCCACTAATTCTAAACCACTGAAGACTCTTCTAGATTAACATCTAATTTAATAAATTGACATTAAAAAAATTTACTTTTAATTTATTTTTAATTTAGTTAGTCCGCTAATTGATAAATTCATGCTTAAATCAAGTGCAATAGTGTGCTTAAATACTTGAATAAATTGCCAGAACTTAAGATTAACGTTTAACACTTAAATGAGCCGTAAATAGTCGGGCTTATGTATTGGTGATTGTTCGATTGATTGATTGACTGATGGGCCATGTTGTGTGTGCTCTATATGTGCTATAGGCCAAATTGTGCAATGTGTAATGGCTGCATGGCCTTTCCCAGGTGTTGGCCACTTGGGCGTGGCACTTAAGCTGTTTAATGTGTTGTGTTGCCAAAGCAACCCCCTCTCGATAAATGCCAAGCCGGAGGCAAATGGCAAGTGGCAAGTTTTTGGGGGCCCTTGGGGCAGGCTTCAGTTCCAGCTGCAGCTGCAGGCAATGGTCTAGCATAGAGGGACACAAACTACAGACTACAGACTAAAATATTCGATTTTTGGCACTTAGCAGCCAACTCTTTAAATATGCATTATGTTTCTTTTGAAGCATGCCAAACACACTCACACTCACACTCACACACACACACTCACACACATACACTCTTTCATAGGAGTTACACTCGAGTGTGCCTAATGGCACTTAAGCTTAGGCATCTCTCTTGCAACTGGAAACTGAACACTGGAAATGCCTCTGTGAGCCATGCACCCAGCCTGGTTGTCTGTGTCTGCTCTAGTAGAAAAAATCTATGTATATGCATAGACACATACACATTTATACATATGTATATGTATACAGTTATAGCTCAGTTGAGGCACGTGATTCGTAGTCGTCGTCGTCGTCGTCATCATCGTCGTCTGTGTATGTTTTACAGGTGCAAATGCAAATTCAGGCTATATGATTTCCCCAACATTCGCTTTTACATAATTTATACGTACATCGTCTAATGCCGTACACGAACTTCAAATACATATACTAGCACAAATATACTTAAATGAGTTTAACTTGCTCAAGTTAGTTCGCCAGATGTGACTACTACAACAACTACTGCAAATACAAATACAACTACTAGTACTACTGCTTCTACAACAAATACTTTTATAAATAGTAGTACCATTACCACTGAAACCACTAATATTACTACTTCCATTTCAACTAGTACAACTATAAGTTAAATTCTAACACTCTTACTATTAATACCACAACTACTACTAGTACTACTACTTTTTCAACTCCTATTAGTTCTACTTCAACTTCTATTTCTACTCCTAGTACTACTACTAGTTCTTGTTCTACTTTTTTTATTACTACTAAATATACTAATACTACTACTTCTACTTCAACCTTTACTTCTACTTCTAGTAATACTTCTACAACTACTACTATTATAACAACTGCTACTAGTACTTCCATTACTACAACTCCATCTACTTCATTTTGTCATGTTTAAATATCTACACTATATAAAAGATTTTGTAGCATATCTTAAGCATATTTTAATGCTATTTCGACTTTGCAAATTAGTATTAAAATTTCCCAAAAATTCATTGCTGTATGCTCTATGGAGCTTTATTAATTTAATATCACTTCTCTGATTCTTTTATCTATCTTTAATAATTTATCTTATCTTATAATTTATCTATCTTTATAATTTATCATTCCATTCAAGTCAACAGTGCCGCTGAGCAATATTGAACTTCGCGCACTTTAAATCTAAATTTTTAAATTGAAATCAATAAAAATGCTCATTTAATGCACATGCCAGACCTATTGACTCTTGCGGAAATTAGTTTATATATTAAATATATCATATATATATATATGAATTTGTACATATATATACATATATAAGCAAGTGCAGTTCTTTTATGACATATGCATATTGATATAATAGCAAACTCTCTTTATGCTCTCTACATGTTTTTTAAAAATCAAAAAAAAAATCTGCAAAAATAAACTTAACTCAGTGAGAATGAAATAGAGAGAGAGAGAGACCGAGAGGGAGAGGGAGTACAAATAAATGACATGCCACAAAAGTCCGTGTGCTGCATTGCCGCGAGCTGCATTAACACAATCCTTGTAAATAAGCTTTTATCCGCTTTAGCAACACGAACTCAGACACATTGTCCAAATCCAGGCACTCTGTATATGCATGTGTGTGTGTGTTTTATCATTGAATGCAGCGGCTTTTGTTTAAAGCAAACAGCAAAAACAGCAAATGTACAAGTGTACAAACGTACAACACAGCGTATGCGTAATGCATGTGCACGGTCTGAGTCGCTTTCTCTCTCTCTCTCTCTGTCTGTCTGCGTGTGTCGAAGGTTTTTGTGTTTTAACGGTTGTAATTATTGCGCCTGCTTTACTTATGTTTGTGTGTGTATATATGTGTGTGAGTGTGTGTGTGTGTGTTGCAGCTTCTTTTTTACAGCTGCCTTTGTCTCTCTGTGCTAATTAGCACAGTTTGTGGCCTCTGACTTGCTGCTTGGGCCTGTCGCTATAACTCCGGAGAAAGTGCCAGACATGTAGCCATACACACAGTATTGTTGCGGATATGTTGCACCACAATTAAGATGGTGACACACACACACACACACACACATAGTTGTCTGCAAACATGAACAAAAGAAGCGAACATTAAACCCAAAATCAAAGCATTTGCAACTTGAAGTTTAAATTTAAAAAAAAAAATATAATAAATTTTTAAAACAACGAAAAAAATTATTATAATATTTTTTTCTTATTTAACATAATGTAAGATTGATTAAAAAAGATAAACTAACTTTAAAATTAGCTTAATTAATGCCCAACTAAGTCAAGCTGAACTTTTCTATGTGTTAATTTTAGTTAGATTTTGATTTCGTTGATTTTAGTTAGATTTAGATTTTGGTTCGATTTTAATTAGATTTCAATATATTAAAATATGCAAGAATATATATTTATATGCACATTGTATGCATATGTGTGTAATGTAATGAACATAATATAATATAGTGCCGCAATCAAGTGGTTCAGCTACAAAATGTTCTCTGACTAAATGATCAAAAGTTTTCCTCTTTTTTTTCTGACTGATGAGCAGTAACAAAAACAAAATATACAACCAAACCGCACTCAATGTCTACAAAAATGCATATACATACAAGTGTATATATGTAAATACTATGTATGGATGTATGCTTCTATGTATAGTTGTCAAACTAGAACTCAGCTCAGTCGTAAAGCCAACGTATGCAAATTTCGCATTCACTTTGCAGCCAGCACAAAGACACTTAAATGTATAGATAGAGAGTGATGTCCCTGCACACACACACACACACACACACACACACATACACAGAGACATCACACACACACCCAAAACACACACTCACACACACACACACACCCGTATTACATACACACACATGCATACATCATCAGCCACATCATCATTTATACATTGTATTTGTCTCTCAGTTGCTTGTTGTTTTTATTGCTGTTATTCTTGTTGTTGTTGCTCTTGTTCTTGTTGTTGTTTTTGTTGTTTGTTTTGTTCTTGTTGTTTTTGATTTTGTTGTCATTTGGCTGTAACTATTTCCATTGCTTTTTACTACATAAAACTGCTGACATTTGTTGTTTTCAATTTAGGACACACTGAACAAAACCCAAAATGTTTGTCCAACTGTCTCTTCGACCCACTGTCTCTTTAACCCACTGTCTCATCGTCCTACTGTCTCTTTGTCCCACTGTCTTTTGGTCTGTCTGTTTGTCCCTTTGTCGTTGTTCGTTGAGTTTCATTTGACTTTAGCTCTGCATTAATTGATTTACAATCTGACATAAGTTAATTATGTTGCATGCACAATTGCAGTGCTAAAGAATAAGCCAAATGTACATACTAAGTATAGTATATGTGTATAGTATATATACTATAGACTTATATAAATTGCTGCAAAATTGAGTTGAAGCTAAATGCAAATTGAGTTCATGTTACATAATAAATGTTTTTAAATAATAATCAATGTGAATTGCATAATATATGTAGACTTTAGCCAGAGCTTTAGATAAGGACATCGAGTGTTATATTATGCTCTATATTATATACATTCGATTTGTTTTTTAGCTAAAAACTATAAGCAATTTGTATACAATATAGTTTACCATAATACTTAATAATATAATGATATTTATACAATTGAAGTGAGATAATTAATATTCCAATAAGAGGTGTTATTTTGTTTTGATAGACATCTTTTCATGGAAAGGAAAAGGTTCTTGCAACGTAATACTTGTGCCCAATTGAAGTTTAGATAATTAATAGAATACCTTCTTTTCATTAAGGATTAAACATCCCATAATTTCTTTAAAAAATGCCAATTTTATTTAAATATTAAATTAACACCTCTTATTGAGCAACCTTTTAGAAAATATAGAATTTAAATTGAAGACATTTCAAATCGATAATTATGTATATCGATATAAAACTGTTAGTGTATATGTAGCTGCGGTGTGCTAAACTATATGTTTTGTAATTTTATTTATAATTTTCAAATGTAATTTCTATCAAGCTGTTGCCCTTTGAGCTTAGTGGAGATCAATTTATAATAAGCTCTGTGCCTTACCTTTGAGTGCTATTCATTTATGGGATATATATATATATATATATATGTCTTTTGATTTACAGTATATATACAACTTAATTCATCTCTTTCCCTCCGTTATCCATCTCTCTATCTCTCCCTTACTCTCTCCCTCTCTCTCTTACTCTCTATCGCATTGTGCGTTTATGTCTTATGCGCCTCGGCATAGAGTGTTTCATTTTCACCTCAATTTCCAGCTGGCAGACTCCAAAAGCGAACGGAGCTCATTATGCAGTCTATTTACAATATGCTTAAGTAACCGGTGCGACTTTCTTCCAACCCCCCCCCCCCCCTCTCTCTCTCTCTCTCTATCTCTCTTTCTATCTGTCTCTTTAGATGTCTCTCTTTCATTCTCCCCCTCTCACTCTGTGTTGAGTGCATTGTAGTGCCACTTGCTGGTTCACCAGCAACAGCCCCCGCCCCTGTACCTGCCCATTCGACCACCCCTAGAGCAACCGTCATTTAACAGGGTTGCCTTGTCTACTGTTTGAGTGCTGGCGCACTGAAAATTAAAATTACTTTGGTTACGTCAAATAATGTAGCCTGTGGGTGTTGAGCGGCAACGTTGATGGTAAAAAGCCCAAAGAACACTCACAACCTCAAGAACGAACCCACCAAACACCCAGCACCCAACACCCAACGGTCACCAACCACCGCCCAACGCCCACCGCACACCGCCCACCGCCCACATGCTGGAGCAGCCCAGCAATTTATAGTGGCTGCAAAATAAAGTGCAGGTAGTGATAAATATGACATGACCAAAGGAGCCACAGCAACAGCAGAATGACAGAAAGAGAGAGAGAGAGAGAGAAAGTGAAAGAGAGACAGAGAGAGAAAGTGTATAGTGGCTACAGCATGAAGTGGCAGGGTTGCCAAGGCAGCTGTGGTAATATTTTTAATTATGCCAATGCAGACATTTTGTTTCAAGGTGTTTCAACTGAACACAATCATAACTGAGGTGGAGGGGAGAGGGTATGACACTTAATATAGCAATAGCATAACGCCACATTGCGACTTATTCGAGATGAAATCATTTCATAAAAGCAGCTAACATTCATTCGAAATGTATTCATTTGATTGCTTTTATTTATTGTTGTCATTTTTCACGCTCAAAGGGAATTTACTGCATAACATTTTCTTGGATTATACAATATTTATTATTGCTTTATAGCTGAAAAGTGGGGATATTATTAAAACTACATGATTATCGCTGTTTACATGGAGAGCGCTGTCAAATTATCGATTTAACAGAGCTCCATTCTCTGAGTAATATAGGAACTTACGCTTTACATAGGTAAGCTCTGTTAAAATAAACGATTTAACAGCGCGCCCTCTGGCAGATCTACTTCATCTCTTTTAAAGTTAACAGAGAGCGCTCTCTTTTTTGAGGAACATTGCAGAGGCGGCCCTGTTAATGTTGCCGATTTAACAGCGCGCTCTCTCTTTATGGCGGCTTATTACATAGGCGGCTCTATTAAAGTTACTGAATTAACAGCGAACGCTCTCTTTCTGTCGGCAGCTCAATCACAGTTGGTATAGATAACTCTGTTAAAGTTGCTTATTTACAGAGCGCGCTCTTCTCCGCCTTCTGTTTGTATGCACATCTCTGTTAGTTAACCATTTAACAGCGCTTTAAAATTCCAGATTTTAAACAGAAATAAATTGAATGCATAAAACGAGATTTGTTTGTAAAAGAGCTCTGAAATAAATGTATTAAATTAAGCATTTATGTGCACAATTCTATTGAAATTCAACATTTTCAAGTATTAAATTAAAAATTTCAAGTGCAAACATTTATTGTTGGAAACGTTGTATAAGATTATGCATTCGCAACATGAAAACACAAAATCAAATTGCCCTCATATACTGTATACTGTTATAGAATGTTTCTCTTTATATATGCGTATGCATATACAATATATTGTGGCATATTGTATTTAGTGTATATTATTGTATTTATTTTACAACGGCTCTTAAATATTTAATTAATTCGCAGGCAAACATTAAATGGCCGCCAGCAGAGACAAAGCCCCATTGAATTCCACATAGTTTGCTCGAATAATAATAATGTTTAACAATGTGCATAAAACAATAAATGCAACTATATACATAAACATATATAGTATAAATGGCTACATTAATGCATTAAACATGTTATCGATAAACACAATGTATCGACAGTTGAAAATGCTTTAAAGCATCATTCAATCGAATTCCTCTATATCCTATTGCAATTATCCTTGCACTTCGATCGTCTATATAGGTATCCGTAGTATAGAAGACAGCATTTATAACGAGCAAAAAATATATATATACTATAGTATATAAGAATGTTTTTGTGTTTGTGTGCAATATTTTATGGTAATTTTATGCCATAAACGTTGAAATGTTTGTCATCAATTTCCTTAACTCATATTTCATGCTGCACCATTGGCAGGACTGCCCTAGCTAGTTCCCTGCCTCTTCTGCTCATTCGTTCCTCCATTTGTTCCTCCACTCGTCTCCTCATTCGTCTGCCCCCACCCACTTTACCCCACTCTTGCCCTTGCCCCCTTTGACTGCACAAACGACGACACGAAGCGAAAGGCAATTGCTTCTATTATTTCAAACACATCTTGCTGTTATTCTTGCTCTGCAACTCAATAATTTTTCTTTTTTTGATAGGAATATATTCAAATTTTGTATATAGGATGTTCTTTTTGGTGTTTTTCCCAAAAAAATTATTGTTTGATTTTAGAATGTGTTGTAGTTATAATTATTATAATTAATATTATTTTCTTTTCAAATTCCTTATGAATTTTTTTTTACTTTATTCTCTTTATTTGTATTATTGCCACATTTCTATTTAGTTTCATTTCTATAGACTTTCTTCTTCGAAAACAACTACACCCCGTCGATGCAGAAATCAAACTGATTTGTTTCTCTGTTTGCTTTGTGCTTGATCCTTTTGTACGCTCTCTCGCTCTCTACACTGCCTATGCTTTGTATTACCATTTGTGCTCTTTGCCGCCTCTCTCATTCAAAATAAGCTAAGCTGCTCTTTCAGATTTTAGATGCTATGCAGCTGTTGTTGTAAATTTTATAGTGTTTCACGTCTCCTTTATGTGCGGCTGTCCTTATAAGCAACAGAGCGGCGCTCATCTTAGCTGCTTAGATCAAAGTTCTCTCTTGCATGCGTAAGCCACCTAGTATGATTTCCTCTCTTTGACGCTTCTCTCAGACAACAAAGCTCAGAGAGAGAGAGAGAGAGCGAGTGCATGTGACAGTGAGAGGGCAAAACTCTACTCTCTGCTTTACTGTGGCTGTTGTTATTGTAATTTTTGCTGCGCTCTCTTCCGCTCACTCTCTCTCTCTCTCTCTCACTGCATTTGATTTAGCATGCAAGCTCCGTTATCATTTATTTTCCTCTTTACGCTTTCTGTTTGTTTACAATTTCCTTATGTTTTTATGAACTAGTGTGCATTTGGAAGCTGTCCTGAGCGGTTCTTTCTGTCTGTCTGCTGCAAAATAAATAAAATAAAAAATAAAAATTAAATGTTAAACAAATAAACAAGTAGAGTACGTAAAATAAAAATGCATATGGAAATACACAGATATGCATAAATACATCATATGTAAATTTGAATGCAATCCAATGCTAAGCGCTCTAAATAAACACCCATTATTGTGGGTGCTTGTCTGTGCTAGCCAGAGTTGCCACCCTGTCGGCAGTGCGTGCATTTCGCTTTGGAAATGCTTTAACGGTTCTCGCTTTGGTTTTATGCGCCGACTAATGTGATTTTCAGCGCATAAAAGCGATAAATCTGCAGCTACAATTGGCGGGCCAATGCCAAGTATGACTACCTATAGACGCTTCTATATATATACACCTAGTATATGTACTTATTCTAGGTCTCGTTTTCGTTTTCAGTCAAACAGCGTACGGATTTTATAGCCAAGCTAACGAGGCACTTAAAAAAGGCAGCACCATGCGATTTTCCCCGATCCCGAATGCAATCGTTTTCCATTAAATGCACATTTTCCATTTCTGGCTCCATTTTTTTTCCCAAGAACAAAAATTTTTGAAAAAAAAAACTTGTTCAAATATAATAGAAGCAAAAATAATTTGCCCGACAAACATTTGCATTTGTTTAACCAAAACAGATTTCTATTAAAAAATGCATTCGATATATATATGTATATATACAGGAGTTATTCATACACAAATCCGCGAGACTTAATTGATTTCAATGATTGGCATTCCATAGTCTCTGCGATATTCTAACTGTCGTATATTACTAAAACAAAACATAAAATAAAGCTGAAAATTTTTTTTAAAAATTTCTGCGAAATTCCAATGATACTCTAACTTTTAGTTTAAGGTATACTATATATCTATCAATAATCTAAATTATAATTTTAAATTGAATACTTTACTTGTTAAGAAAACGTATATATTATATTAGAATAACATTTCCTTAACTTTAGATTTAATTTTAAAAAACTTTTGTTTTATTATAAAAATCTATCAATAATATGATATATGATATATGATATAGAAATAAATTTTTAAACTGTTAAATATTATATAGAGTTGACTTTACTTCTACAAGATTTTAAATCAATAAACTTAAAAAAATCTTTTTTCTTTTTAAAAATCTCTTTTTTAATCATCTATCAAAGTTGCAAATTGATACAAATTGTTCATATACCCCATTCATATAGTTCGAATATATCTATGGTTCGTTTTTAGTTTTTAGCATTGAATTCGACTAAAAATGCAGCCCGAATGCCAATGCCAATTGAAAATTCATTGGGAAAGCAATTAGCTGAGTGGTTTTCATGTAAAACACCGTGGGCGTATGGGCGTGTGGGCGTATGGGCGTGTGGGCGTGTGGGCGCGGCTTTTTGCACTGATATCTAAAAAAAATATTTTTGGAAGCGAAAATAGAATATCGAATATATATATTTATATAAATTTATGTCTACTTATTTAAATATATATATATTTTTCATTATTATTTTTATTTATAAATTTATTTTTTTTTTATATTATTTCTTTTTAATTTATTTATTTCTTTATTTAATTATTTATTTATTTATTTATTTACTTAATTCTTTATTTATTTTTTAATATTGTTTTTTTTTATTAATTAAATTATTATTACTTATATTTTTATAAATTTATTTATATTAATTTTGATTATATTTTTGAGTTTTAAATTTATATTTTTAAGGCATTAAAAATTATGTGTATATTTACATAAATAGAAGCTGCTTAAACTAAGTACTTAGTTGAAGTAATTTGTAAATGAAAGAGAGAGAGGGAGAGAGAGTGAGCGGTAGGGAGTGATTAAGAGAGAAAGGGAGTGAAAGAGACTGACAGAGAGACGAGAGAGAGAGAGAGAGAGAGAGAGAGAGAGAGATGTAACATATTGAACAGCCATGAAATATGCAAAAGAACAGCAATACGCTAAGTCTAACACGGCCTATAGACATGGCTGATAAACTGGGCTATATGTATTGGTATTAGCTAATAGTTAATTGTTGTTATTGCTTTTGTTTTTTCTGTTGTTAGCAGTAGTAGTAGTAGTAGGAGCTGAGAGACTACTGTGGCTGTGGCTGTGGTTGGGTTTGTCTCGACAGGCAACAACAGGAGCAAAGTGCAAACATTTATTATTTCTGGCAACAGTAAAAGCAAAGCAACAGCGACTAATTAAACTGATGAGAGACAATGCCTCATGTAAAGCACAAATAACCAACAACAACAACAATAGCAACAACAACAACAACAAAAACAACAGCACCAACAAACAAACAATGAGACCAATGAAGCTGCTGTTGCTTCTGCTGTTGTTGCTGCTGTTGTTGCTGTTGCTGCTACCAAAATACTTCTACTGACGCTTTATTTATAGTTGTAGTTGTTGTTGTTGTAGTTAGTTACCCTAGGTATATCCCCTTGGAAGGAGAGGGGGGATTTCCCATATCCAAGTAACAAAATTTCACAGTTTTGTCTTGTTTTCTTTGGTTTCATTTTGTTGTTGTTGTTGCTGTTGTTTTTTGTTGTTATCGCTGTAACAGCACATTTAAACAATTGAATACACTCACACACACACAATGGTCAATAGTGGGCGTTTGTGACAGATGCCACGCCCCTACGTCCTACCCTCGCACGAAATGTTGTCATGGCATTTGCACAATTTCCCACAATGAAAAATAAATAGGTGCAGGATTCATTAGGATTACAACATGGTACAATGCCAGGAAACAGACAGAGAGATGGAGAAACAGATGGATAGAGAGAGGGAGAAAAAGTAAGAGATATATAGAGCGAAAGAGAAAGATATACAGACTATGCGCATATATGAACAGACGGCATTTTGAGTGATGGCTGAGCCTCTGCTCTCTGGCTGAGCCTTTGGGGGCAACCCAGGACTAGGTAATCATCGAGTAGATATCCGCACTGATGCAGCACGACATGAATGAACATGATTGCCCACTCACACACACACATATAGAGAGAAAGAGAGAGAGAGAGACTAGACATGTCAACGAGTTACAAACGTTCCATGGAATTGCATTGAGAAATGTTAGGCTTAAAAAAAATCAAACAAAAAAATAACTATTTTATTTTAACAATAAATCAAAAATAGTAGTACATTTTACTATCGAAAATTTAAAAAAATATATTCAAAATAGTAGTACATTTTATTACAATAAAAAAAAATTAGCAATTCTTTCAGAACATTTATTTAATATTGTAACAAAACAAAAGCAAACAAAAGCAATTTAACTATTGCCACAAGTTTGATTTTAGATAATAATAAAAACACAAAAAAAATAACTTTTTTATTAAAAAAAATTAACTTTTTCAAACATTTGATATCTTTACTTGCAAAACAAATGATAAGCAATAAAATTATGCAATTTATACATAAATTTCAAAAGATTTCTTTATCTTTTTATGATTTACAAAAAAAATATTTTTTTTTCGATCATTTTTTAAATTTTTACAAAAAAAGTGACTAAAAAAATTATTTCTAACTTTTGTAGATTAAAACCCATTCTTTAATTTTTTTTTAATTAACCAATTATGTGACTTAAAAAAAAACATTTTTATTATGCAAATATTGAAACTCTATAACATTGTAAATATTTTAAACATTAAGCCTGCTTCTTTAAATCAATACATGCCATAAATATATGAATTTCATTTCATCAATACTATTAATTAATGATTTTTATGGTTCAATTAAAAATAATACCAATAAGATAAAAAATAAAGCGAATTTTTTGCATTCTACAAAAATGGCAACATTTTTGACTAAAATTGTTTTATTGTATTTTATTTTTATTTATTTTTTTTGCCTGTTTTATATTTTGTTGCTCTTATTGCATTTGAAACAGATTTCGAATTTAATATAATTATAGTAATTTATTAGCGCGCCGCATTGAGCCTTTTGTGAATAGATTTGAATAACATGCAAATGCAAATGGAAATGCAAAATGAATATCGAAATCGAAATGGAAATGCGAAATGTAAAATGCAAAATGCAAAATGGAAATGGAATTTCTAAATGTTATTGCCATTGTAATGTTATGATTTTTGTTATTTGCCATACAGCTACTGATAAATGCCCCCCCCCCCTCTTTCACTCTCTCTCCCTACGTCTCTCTCTCTCTCTCTTTCTCTCTCTGTTGATGTTGCATTTGCATTTTGCCATTGTGATATTTACAGAACACACATAGAATCAGTCGGGGCTCTCAGAGGTTCTCGATGCGTTGTGCACCTGTAAATGTAACTGCAGTTTATTAGACAATAACAGCTGTCCTCTACACTGAGAAAAACCTACTGATTATATGTCTTATAAAATTTATTTTAGTTCATTATATTCTATACTATTCTGTTCTACTCTATTCTATACTCTTTTATTCAATTCTATTCTAGATTATTCTATTCTATTTCAATCTAATCCAATTCTATTCTATTCTATTCTCTTCTATTTTATTCTATTAGAATCTGTTATAATCTATTCTATTTAAATATATTTTATTCTATTCTCATCTATTCTATTCTATTATATTGTATTAAATTTAAGCATTTTCTATTCTATTGAATTCAATATTATTCTTTTCGATTCTATTATATTTTATTCTATTTACATCTATTTTATTCTATTCTATTAAATTATATATTATTTTATTCTATTCCATTTTAATCTATTCTCTTCTATTCTATTCGATTTTATTTAAATATTTTATTTCATTAGATTCAATTATTTTCTATTCTATTTTCATTTTTATTCCATTTTCTTCAATTCTATTAAATTGTTTTTTATTGACTTCTAATCTAAAAAAAATCTATCAATATTTTTTGTTTTCATGCTCAGTTTTCTTTCTTATTTTAAATCCATTTTACATATTCCTCTTCATCTTAGGCTCTAATACCATTTGTTTGGCCACATTTTAGCTCATTTTTTTCGCTCAGTGTATGCCTAATCAATTCATTGGTTTCATTTTAATGATTATGAACACAATTATGCGTGAATTTTGTGTTCAACATGTTTTACATCTCTGGCACTAAATGTTTAAACAACCTACATCCCAGAGGCATACACACACACACACAGATACACTCGCACACACATATACACACATGTATATGGCATGATAATATTAAAAATAATACAGAATTGCCAGAGTTGCATTTCATAATTTACAATTCGTTAGTTAGTTAATGCTTACATCGAGAAAGAAAGAGAGAGGGAGAAAGAGAGGGAGAGAAAGTGATAGAGAGAAAGATAGACTCAGGTTGGGGCTGAGTTTGAGGTTGTGACTCTCCCTCCTGTTTACTTGCCTAATTGCATATATGTATATGTATATCTCACTCTCTCTCTCTCTCTCTCACTCTCTCTCTCTCTCTCTCTCTATCTCTGTCTGTCTGTCTCTCTGTCAGTGAGTGCACTCGAAATTTTTGGACCAACTGCAGATTTGTTTATCTTAAAATTTTCGGCATATTTAACGCTGCAACGCCTGCTCATTATGACATAAATTCCACAGTTCAAGCACACAGCAAAGTGCTGTCTATCTCTCTCTATCTCCCTTTCTCTCTCTCTCTCTCTATCTCTATCTCCCTTTCTCTGTTTACACAACAACAGCAGCAACTGCAATTTCTCATTCGCAGTTTCAAGCAAATATGCCAAAGAGTGCAAGGGTGACAGAGAGGAATAGAAGAAGAGAGGGATAGGGAAGAGAAGTGTGCAAAAGTGACAGACAAAGTGAGAATGAAAGAGTGATAGAGTGAAAGAGAGACAGCGGCATGTTGCCAAAGTATTTAGTTAATTTATAAAATGCATTCGCTTGCATCCAACACTAACGCAACTTAGATAAACACACTTATACACATATACACATAAACATACACATGTGTATATGTGTATATATGTATGCAAGAGTATATATGACTGTACATGTGTGTGTTTATGTGTATACTAACGCCTTTGATACATGACAAACGTGCAAAAACAAACATAAAAAATGCGCTGCAATTTGCTTTGCTCATTGTCCTTGTCTTTGACCATATTATATTAAAAACTCTCTGCTTTTCAATAGGCCAAGGCGACTTTTAAATACACTGCAAATTGTATATAAATAATATTAAAACAACATTTAAAATGATTAGTTTTAGCAACCGCACCCCACCCAATCTTCACTGTTTCGCCATTGAAGCGCTACTGAATTCGGCAAAGCAAAACGAATACAACGAAAGCTTAGCCTAGGGATTGATGGGACAAAGAGAGAGCGAAAAAAAGCATTGATCGCGTGGCTGAAAAAGCGCTCTACCTTGATTGTGTGTACAAAGAAAAGATAGAGACAGAGAGAGCGGAAAAACATAGTCGAGAGAGCGCTCTTAGTAACTGTACATGCATACACACACACACACACACGCGCACACTACGCTCTATCGAATTACAGTGAAGGCGCATTAAGTGAGACAAGTGCGATATATAAAGATTGTATCGAGATGACACTGTAGTGCACATTTACTAATCTCAATATTAGAATAAGAGATGTTAAATTTATATTTAATGTAAATGGGATTTTTTTATGATAAATGATGGAATGTTTAATTCATTAAAAAATAGAAGGTATGCCATTCAAAATGGGAAATAAGATTGTCTTACTCTCTTATGGGATTATATTCTTTATATAATCTATATTCTTTATAATCTCCGCATAATGATCAATATCCATAACTGCAGTTGAAATTTGACTATAAAATAGTAGTTTCCTTAAATCTCTATAATTCTACTAACACATTATTGATGTTAACTATAATATTTTCTTGTTCATACAACGACTTTTCAATATGCAGTGGAAATCGTTAAGAAATTTGCTTAAAAGCGTTGCCCTGACACTTCCTGATGCATATCGCATCGTATATCGTTGCCTGAACGTATATACATATATACATATATATATATATATATAAATATATGGTATACATAGATATATATTATGCATTATGTGATGTATATTGCATAACGGCAAACATAATTCATGCGCCAAAATCGATTTGTTCGCTTTGGCTTGGTTGTTGTTACCGTTAACTGGCAATGGCCGCCTCTATATCACCATCCACATTGCCATCCACACCATCATCCACATTGCCATCCACATCGACATCCACATTGGCTGCGTCGCTGCAGTTTATGAGTTTATTGTTTGCGCTGCTTTCGGTCATAAATATTTGCAAAGTGCTTGTAAAAAACAAAAGGTGGTAAAGCTCCCTGAGAGACGAACATAAAGAGTGTAACAAAGGGAAAGAGAGAGAATGAGTAAGAGAGAGAATGAGTAAGAGAGAGAGAGAGTTGGGGTTGGGTGGAAGCTGGTGTTGATGATGGGCAGCTATGCACGTTAAAGAAGCTTCTCATGCAGCGCATCGAATTCCAATAACTTTGTTAAATACGGCCTGTAGGGTATTGTTTGTAGCCACTGTTTGTTGTTCTTCATGTTGTTTTTGTTGTTCCGGTTGTTGTTGTTGTTGTTTTTCCGGTTGTTGTTGTTTTTTTGTTGGCTGGCATAAAACTTAACTTTTAGTTTGCATGTTGGCGCATTAATGGAGCTGAAGAAATTGAAGTGCACTTGCCCATTGGCCCGAATTTGGGTGCTACATCTATCCCTCTCTCCGTTTCCCACTCTCGTTCTGTTACTTTCACTCTCCCAACCCCCTTCTCCCGCTCAGCATTGATACCAACAAATCCAGGCAACAATCAACAAGCAACAAAACGCAGCCAAACAAACGACTAAATCCATAATTGCCAACAAACGGCAATCAAAATTGTATTGACGATATACCCAAGGCTCGTCTCCCTCTCTCTATCTCTCTCTTCCTCTCTCTCTCTCTCACTCTCACTCTTTCTCTTTCCCTACTTTCCTGGCGGTCTGTTACCCTATTTCCTTGTGTTTCCCATTCGCCCGCTCCAAGTCTTCATCTGCTCCGTCTACTTCATATTTCCGAGCTCTGGTTCCGCATTAAGTAGTCATAAAATATTGGCTTACCCCAAAGTGAGGCGCTCAGAGTGGCGCCCTCTATCGTCGGCACCTTCTGTTGTGCGGCGCTGCTATAAAATTTAATTTATTTGTCTCTAATAATTTCCCATGGCAACTGTTTGTTCAGCGGCGGCCTCCCTCGTTCCGGATATAGCCATGAAAATAATGCTAAATGGGTGTATTAACTAGTTTCAAGAGCTTTCTTTATCCTATACATATACACATACATATATCCGGCTAAATGTTGCAAAGCTGATAGTGTTATTTGCTATTCATATGATCTATGAATGTTTAGTGGCTTCTGTCCATATAAAAAAACTATATGTTAAGATTTACTTTACTCAAATTCGAATAAAGTGAATAATGTCGATATCATTATGGTATAGTATATAAGGTTTATTTTGAATGGTTGAATGAAAATTATTATATATAATAGATTTAAAATATCATATATTAAATATACTATTAAATATTTAAATAATTGGTAAAATATTATAAAATTTCATATTAATATTATATAGTTAAATTAATAAAAAATCATATTTTTTATATTCTTACATTTACTATGAATAGTATTCATAATATCCATTTTAAGAATTATTTTTAATTATCAATAATTTTGTAATAATACATTATTTGGTAGATCCATTTTGAATAAATTATATCATTAAATTAAATATAAATATTATATTATTAAGTTAAATTATGTTAAATATAAGAGACTAAGGATATCATACATATAAACATATATTTATATATATTTACAAATTTTATATAAATATTATACTATATTATGTAATACATTATATAAGGTATAAACTATTAGTAATAGTATATTATTATATTTTTTCTATATATATCCTTTTATATTTAACTTTTATATTCATTATGAACAAATATTTAACAGAAGAAGATTTTTTATAGATCCATTGGTTATGAAGAAATTCATTATATATAATATCGTTTTTACTAGGTTTATCTTTAGATTTTGTAGATTGTGAAATAATTACCGTTAAATATATCTTTACTTATAGACTTTCGTACAAATATAATAATTTATAGTAAACATTGTACACATTAATGATTTCATTTTAATTATGAATAAATATAAGAATACATTCTGTAGATCCTATGTTAGTTACATTCTCATTTAATAAGAGAGCACTCAAAGAAAAGAGTGCGTCCAAGTTTATCTAATAGGTTTTACTAATTTTTTTTTTAAATTTCATCTTCTTACAGGGTATTTTCTAGTCCATCATTAATGACCTGCATATATTTCACTTGTTGTCGCATTGAGCTTCTGTTTGCATGTCAACATCAAAGTGGCAACAAGAAGACGTTCCGCACCCTCAACACTGCCTGCAGCCACGCCCACAAGCCACACACACACACACACACACACACAGATACTTTCACACATATAGACACACTGAGTGCCAATGCACAACTTGATTTGGCTAGCGTGCTATTTCGAATTGTATGTGGACGAGGTGGAGGTAGGGCACAGAGGATTGGGAAAGGAAGAGTGGTGATGGGAGAGGGGACAGGGGGGGGGGTGTAGAGTGGTATAGAGGTGCCTGTGGCGCTGGCAAGTGCCACGCCTTAGCTACAGTCTGGCCCAAGGAGCGCTCGTAAAGTTGGGTCCACTTAAGCGCAATTGTTGGCCATAAAACTCGATTCGGCATGCCCTGTACTAAGACGGACTTACACATGTATGTGTGTGTGTGTGAAGAGAGAGAGAGAGAGGGAGAGAGAGAGAGAGAGAGAGAGTATGTGTGTGTATTTGTACTCTAAGCAAACTGTGGCCAGGCCAGGCCCAAGTTTGAAGGAGCAAAAGCAACTAAAACTGATAGAGAGGGAGAGAGAGAGAGAGAGAAAGATGAAGAGATTGAACCAAAGAGAGAGAGGGAGAGTAAGAGAGAGAAAGAGAGAGGGATAGTGAGTGCCAGTGCATAATGAACAATTAGATCGTAGCCGCAAATTGAAACTAACTGCAGTTAATAATAGAGTCCCCAGTGTCTGCACTGAATTGCATATGCCATATGCCTTCTTCTTCTTGTTGTTGTTGATGTTGCTATTGTTGTTGTTGCTATTGTTGTTGTTGTTGTTGTTTTTTATGACTGTACAAATCGCCTGTCGATATTCATTTGTTGTTGCTGTTCATTATGTGGACAGACAGCGAGCGGATTGCAGACAACAATTGACTTATCAATTCGACTTTGTGTGGTCGAGGTTACGCGTAATTCCCCAACGAATCACCCCTACCTCACTCTCCTTCCATGGGCAGTGGACACAGCATGAAGTTGGCTGCGATTCGCTTCGTTTGAGTTGAGCTCAGTTCAATTGTTAGTAGTATGAAGAGGGAGAGAGAGAGGGAGAGAGAGAGTGAGAAAGGAGAGAGGGAGAGAAAGGAGAGAGATAGAGGGAGAGATAGAGAGGTAGTTGGGGCTGTTGCAATCGCTCGGACAATGGGGAAATTCCACGCAATCGGCTTATGCTGACATTGCTGCGGTTTGATGCCCCAACTATGACAACTACAGCAACAACAAATTGTCAACAACAACAACAGCAACAATAACAACAATGGAAGAGCACAATGCGACTTCAGACAGAGCCCAAAAGCGTAACAATTGCAAAAAATAAACAAACAAACAAACAGCACAAAAATAATAACAACAACAACAATAAGAACAACAGAAACAACAACAATAGCCATTGCTTTTCGCACAATAACAAAAGCGTCAACGTCTGCGGCATTTGTGGGCGTGGCTTTGCAATTCCCTGTACTAGCCAAAGACTCTCTAGCCTGTTAGTAATAGCAATTAAAAGTGTTTTTCTCTTTCTCTCCATCTCTCTTTCTCTCTCTCTCTCTCTCTGTCCCTTACTGTCTCTTTGTTAGCTTGGCAATAAAAATGCCAATTTATGACTTTAGCCCCTCCCTTTTGCTGCGCCCATGCACAATACTCTATGCAAATTGCCAGGCCACCAATTAATGCAAGTCACTTAGCATAGCAGACCAATTTAAATATACGCAATACTCAATATAGGAGAACAAACTTAACCTTATTTTAGTTAAACCTTTAACCTCTAATATTTAGAATTTTACTTTAATTCAAAATATTTAATTTAAGCGACCGCAGACCACCCGATCTTCATCGTTTCGCCATTGGAACGCTACTGAATTCGACAAAGCGAAACAAATACAACGAAAGTTTAGCTTAGAGCTTGATTTGAAGAGAGGGAGAGAGAGAGAGGAAAAGCCACTGATCGTATGGGTGACCGAGCGCTTGCTGGGAATGAGTGAACAAAGGAAGAGAGAGAGAACGAAAATGCATAATCGAGAGAGCGCTGTCAGTAACTGTGCATGCCTACCAGTGCTGCCAACTTTTGGCCAGCAAAAAAAGCTGTTTTTGACGTGAAGAGTGGAAAAAAAAGCTAAAAAAAATT
>JBANCZ010000675.1:0-30958 GCA_037040025.1 Sphaerogastrella javana | reverse complement strand
TCCTGTAGCCTCTCTCTTTCTCCCCTTTGTGTTCCTTAGGGCGTACACTCTAGCCAGCTCTCTCTCTCTCTCTCTCTCTCTCTCTCTCTCTCTCTCTCTCTCCCTCTCTCTCTCTCTCTGGCAGTCTGTCTCGCTCTGGCTGCCACAGTGTGCGCCCTTTGGCGGGAAAAAGTTTACCCAGCCATATTTTATTGGTAATGTGCTTATGGCATAAATATTGTATTAAGTAACTGGTGGGCGTCGCCAGGCAGGCAAAAAATATATCTATATACATACACTGAACAGTCAGCGCTACGCCCCTGTCTGCCCAAAAGGGGGGTGGCTCTTGCTGCCTTTGCTTTTTTTTCGGGGGTTGCGATTGTGCGCAATTTATTGTTACAGTGTAGTGGGGGGAGGGGGGCTCTGTGTGTGTATGTGTGTGTGAGTTGGTGTGTATGTGTATTGTGTCTGCACAACATGGCGTAGCAGCTAGTGGGCGTGGGGGCTATGAGCTGTATGTGGGGGGCGGGGTTGTGGGTGGTATTCTGTTGCCTGGAGGCGCCAAATGTTGAAATTGTTTTATGTTGCGTTATGATTACAACAATGCGAACTTTTCTGCAGCCACACAAAATGTCTAATTTGAATTTTGATTAGGAAAATTTACTTACACAGCGTGCGAGCGAGACAGCAGCATGCCCAAGATGGCGCCCACTCAAGCTGAGCCAACAGAGGGCGCCACTGCGCTTGTCTAATGGCAGCTCTCTAAGCAAAAGGCAATGGAATCAGCGTAACCGGAACTAAAAGCAAACACAATGAGCATCGTAGGAGTGGGAAGGGGAGGTGCTGCGATTGGGAGGCGGGTGCAGAGGCAGGGGAAACACGCATAAGCCAACAGGCAGCTAAAAGTATGCGAAGGATTCCAAGGAGGCGAAGGAAGCGAAGGATGTGAAGGATGTGCAGGATGTACAGGATGTGGCTGTAGCCGTCGTTGTAGCTGTGCAGGACTCCATGCCTGGGCATTGTCTTGATTGTAGCTCATTAGTGAGTAGATCTGCTGCTGTTGCTGCTGGTGTGGCATGTGTGTGCTCTGCTCCCTCTTTCAGACCTCGTATCCCTGGCTCCGGCGCTGCCTCTTCCAATTTAGGCGCTGATTACAGGGCAAATTTGTTTTGTGTGCCTGCGCCAAATTGAAAATCAGATTTTGTTTGTTTATGTCTTCGATGTGGCAGCAGCAATAGCAACAGCAGCAGCAGTGGCATGTGGCATGTGGCAAGTGTTGGGTCTTTGGGCTTGGGGCACAACAAATTGTTAAAGTTTCTGAGGTGGAAAATTGCGTTTATTGTTTTGTCTCGCATGTGAGTGTATGTGTGTGGGTCGGTGTATGTGTGTGTTTTGGGTGGGTCGACAAAAGTTTTTCAATTTTCAATTGGCTGGCAGCCAAAGTCGGAGCCAAGAGTTTTTCCCTTAACATAAATAACACAGTATGGTATACCCATGCAATTTTCGAACTTTAGCTCTAGCTCTTTCTAATTCCTCACACTCTCTTACTCACTCTTTCTCATTCTTTCGCACTCTCTGTGTGTGTGTCATTTGCAGGTCTGGTTCCAGAATCGACGCGCCAAATGGCGCAAGGCGGAGCGACTCAAGGATGAGCAACGCAAGAGGGAAAATGGCGAGAGCAGTAGCTCATTGGATAAGGTGAGTTTTAGAGTTACTAAGTAACGGATTAGTATTAAAATGTATTAGGTGTATATATTTAAGTACTTGAACTGGCATAGGAACTACCTAAAACTAGAAATTATTACAAATTACTTACCCTCTAAACTTGTTCCTCCAAATAGTCATGTTACGCCCAGGGTCTATAAGAAATGTATTGGGTATTATTCAATAAACTGATATACAAGTATCATTTAGTAAAAACCAACTTAGATCATCTTAACTAAATAAAATAAGAAATAAAATGGATGGATCTTTTCCAACGTGTCCATGGAAATGTTAAAATTTCTTCGTTTAAGAGCTAGTTTTTTCTACAGATTTCAAGATCGAATAGTTCAGTTTCATGGTCGCAGTTTTATAATATCAATGCTTCTTTTGCTAGGCTTACATCGCCTATCTAATATTTGTTTTATTATTGATATTATCATTATATTGTTTATATTTTCAGTGATAACTAGTTTAGTTTTTGGTTAGTCTCAACCAAGATTAACTTTATATAATACTTTACCATAAACTTTCCCCTGCAGCTGCATGACTCACGCGAATCTTCGCCCGACATAACCGGAGAGATAGACGATGATATGGATGAGTTGCCGCCACGTCAACGCCAGCGCTCGCACAGTCCCCTGACAAATGGACCCCTGGATCCGCAGCAGCAGCAGCAGCAACAACAGCAGCAGCAGCATTCACGGAGCCCCAGTGGCGCCCATCATTTGGATTCCAGCGACAATGAGCGACCGCTGTCCTCCAACCAATTGACTGCCACGCCGCACTCGGCCTCACAGTCGCTGGGCTCTATTAGTGCCGGCTCCCCATCACCGGGCATGCGCGAGCATACGCCCCTGGCCTCGATGGGAGGTCTGGGCGGTGCGAGTAGTCCATCGAATTCACGGAACACGGATTCGCCCATTGAGGTGGGTGGGCCCATGTCGTTGACCACGGGCAGTCGCATGGCCGCCTCGTCGAACAACTCGGCCTCGTCGACCCCCACGCCCACAACGCCGCACAGTGGGCCACAGTTGCCACATACGGCGGCTGCGGCGGCCTTCGGTAGCCACATTTTTGGCAGTTTTGGTGCCGGCAGCGTTACCAATGATAAGTAAGTGTATCTATTATTAATATTAAATGTATTTGGTGCCAGTAACTAACATTTATATCAAGGGTATATACGGTTTTTACGGAAGCCCTGCATAAAGTCGTTACAATAGTTAATTTTTTGGGGCTCTCCCATTAATATTATACAGTCTTTCACCAAACTGATATACCCCTTAGTCCTGTTTCGTCCTGTAAGTTATGAAAAAAGATTTCGCTGTTAATAGAGCTTATTACTTATACTAAATTAAGAATTCCATTACAATTATGCACAGCCAATGAATTGGAATAATTCACTTATGCATTTCTCTCGAAAAACACTATACAATTTCGTTCAGTGTATGTGTGTTAGTAAATTTCATCACAAGCCAATTAGCTATGATGATGTATTTATTAGCTCTAGTCTACGTGTGGGAACTAGATATAGACACATATCAAGAGTATAACAGTATACACACTCAAGCAAGCGCACCCCATGGACGCACTCCCATGTTTGCTCCTGTGCATGTCAACCCTGTATATCAGAACCCTGCCTGCCCCTTGGGTATGTCGCATCATGTGAGTAGCGATAGCGATTAAAACTCAACGATCTGCTAATTGCCAGCGTGTCATTAAGCTTGCACTTACAATGGCATTAGGCAAACAACAACAACAACAACAACCACTTCAACAACAATAACATATAAATTTATGGCAAGTGTCGCATTTTGTACTCAATTTGACAACAACAAGCACAACCACTGCCAACAATAGAGAAAGGAACACAGCAAAACGAAACAAAACAAAACACCAGAAAGGAATAGGAAAATGCAAACAGCAGAAGCCAAATGTCAACCCCTGAATGGAAAAATGACAATGGAAAAAAAACAATTTTCCAAGCAAATATTTACAAATCTGAGCAGAAGCTAAGACCAGTTGATGTTGACAGGGGGAGCTATAGGAGGAGGTGGAGTAGTAGGAGGAGGAGAAATAGATGAAGCGTAAGTAGATGAAGCTGTGGAAATCAACCCTTAAAGAATTTAAGGGCGACGATGACTAAATTAGCAATTGATTATGGAAGGAAGCAAAAAATACGAAACAAAACAGCGGAAAGAGCCAGAGAGTGAATCAGAGAGTGAGAGTGAAGCGAAAAAAAGAGACAGAATGAATAGAAAAGAGAAAGATAGACTGCAGGAGAGATAAGGCGATTGAGCTGCAACCGTCATAGATGAAGGGGTACCGGCGGCAACGGCTGCCATCGACGTATGGGAGTAAATATTCGCAGACAGCAGACAGCAGCTCAACCACAATGAGAGCAATAATAGCATTAGCTCTGGGTTTGAGTATGAAGTATCTTAATAGATATAGACTCGAGATCTGAAGGAGTGAAGAACTACGCCGACCTTCAGCCTTTTTGCAACTCCTGCGGTGTTCGGCACGGGCTATTGAACAGGCGTGTGCGCTGCAGCGAGCGTCCTACTGATGAGTAGAGTTAATGTGTTTCTTTTTCGGTCGTTGCTTTTTGCTTTTTGGGCTGAAAACGTTTAAATTCCATTGGTGCACATCCGGTCAAACGGATGTCGTGTGCGCCAGCGGAAACATTAAGCAATGCTACCCCCAACAACCAACCCCAACCTCCTCTTAATGTTAGCCCTAACGCCTATAACTGCTTAGATCTATAATTTGGGAGTATAACCAGGGGGAAGCTAATGATGCTGCAGTGATACGAGCGACACGTGCTAACTAGCTGCTAGTGGCTTTAATTACCCAATAGAGCACAGTTACTAGCTTTGTTTTTAGCGTCATAGATGCTATTAGCTCTAGCCCAGAGATAAATCATTCGGAAAATCGATGGAGACTTGGAAGTCACATAAATTTTTACTTAGAATTCACTCTCTCTCTCTCTCTATCTCTCTCTCTCTCTCTCTCTCAACTATAAGATCTTCATTTTGTAACTAAAACGAAAAGTTGTAGAATCTCGAAGTAATTCAACATGAGATTAACGATGGGTGTGATTAGAAGGCAAGAGAGTATAGTGAGTTGATCTATCCTTGAGCTTAAACGAACTTAATCCTTACAGAATTATAAAAGTTAGTTAATTAAATCAAAAACTATCTGTATGGAATCTAGCTTAACATATTGAAGCTCATTATGAACATGTATGATATTCCCATCTCCAAATCTTAACTCATGGCTCATCAAGTGTATACATATATTCGCAGCGATTGCATAGAAATATATAACGATTATATTTATACCACATTGCTATACTACAGACCCGCCTAATGCATCGAGTGGAGTTCATAAAAAAGCAAAAGCAGGCAACTTGAAGATTTAATTGGGCGTAAATGAGGGTGTCGTTCGTGTCGTTTGTTGTGCCAGCAATGTAACCATATGCCACACACCCAACAAAAGGCCGCGATTGTTGCCCACCACAAAGGCTTTAGACAGGGGGAGTGGTCGAAGAATGTAGAAGTGTGCCGGCTTGCGTTTTTTTACTTTGCCAATGGGCGGTCTCATCAGCCGCCGAAAAGGCCACGGGCGGGCTGGAAAAAAAGCCAAAAATTTCCACTTGGCCCGAATTCAGATTTAGCTCACATGTCAACGCGCCCAGACAAAACGGCAGCAACAACAAAAAGAGGGAGAGAGAGAGAGAGAGAGAGAGAGAGAGACGTAACACCACAATAAAAAACAACAATAACAGCAACAATCACAGGATCAGGAAGTGGATCAGGATATAATAGCACAGCAGCAGTAGCTAAGTTTGAAGGGGAAGGAAAGTCGAAGGCAGGACAACCCACTGTGAATTCTGCTGAATCATTACCCACTATTTATGCGTGTGCCTCTGGGTGTTGTTGTAACGGTTGACCAAATCAATTCCGACTTCTATGTCCTAAAGTACATATATAGATATGCAGATATATGGTATATATGGTAATGCCAACCCAGCACTCAGCACTTTGATATCGTTTGATATTCTTATTGTTGTATTGATTCAACCGGATGTCCTTTCTATCCGCGCATTCCTAACGCTCTCTCTTTATCTCACTATCTTTCTTTTATTCTCCCACTCATGGTCACTTTTTGTATGAGTGCGTGTGGGTTTCCAAGCCCCCTCCAACTTCCTTTCACATCGAAATTCTATCCAAATTCTATGGCGATTCGAGCGTTTCATTTGAAGCATTTATCATCGCATTAGCTATGCAGTTAGCTACAATCTCGTAGACTAAATATAAATATCTGAAGATATTTATAACTATATCTTCTGCAATTCATCATCTACATTTGCTGTATATAGTTTGTACATACATTATGCAAATCGTAGCTATAGCTATAGCAAAGCACTTAGAGTCGAATCATTCAATTGGAACTTGATGTTTGTGGGACAGACTGACGTCAGTTTCAGTCAATCAAAATCAATTAATGAGACATCAGTCGACTATAGTTTGTGTGGTTATATGTAATTCTTTGTGTTAGAAATTATAAGATATTTTTTAATATTAAAAGCAAAACAAATTTTTGTAAGAGAATGCTTAGAATCGGAGAAATTCAATTTTAGAGAAAGGAAATCAAATTAATTTTAAAACATCTCTAATCATGGACAACGAAACTAATGAGTTAATATTTCCCTCTACTTATAGGGTCAATATGGTTTTATCAAAAAGAATATACAAATTCCCATTGCATAATATCCTCTTGTGCAATGCTATTAAATTGCGTTATGTTTTTAAAAATATATGGAAAGAACAGTTCACTAAAGTATGAAGAAATAATTTCTGTAATAATGAAATGTTCATTTCAACCGTATACTGATAAAAATAACCATATACTACTATATATAAATAGAGATAACAATATTATACTATAGTATACCATTTAAAATCGAGACTCACAGTGACCTACTCTTTGTTGCACCTGCCAGCTGCTTATATAGGCATTTTAAGGGGAATTTTATAAAGGTTTAACAATAATTATAATTGTATTTCGTAAGGTGCATTAATTGTGTTTGTTTATGAATAATTTACATAAACAATTAACACGAGTACAGTATAAACAATTCAAACTGGTTGGGCAGATCTTGAACTGAGTTGTGCATACTCCTCTCCTCCTCTTCTCTCTATCAGAGGGCTACACAATTTATGGAATATGATTTATTGAGTTATAAACTTGAATTTCTACAGAGTATTGAAAGGTTACCTAAAAGTTGGCATAGGAACATGATCAGAAAAGGGGCGGGGATAAGAGCAACAGCTACATCGAGTACTGTGTGGGTAGAACCTTGAGTTGTTTGATAGATAGGTCGATGCTGCATTTATAATTAAAGCTTTAAATGTATAAAGGTTACAGAACTTATTCAAAAATATATTACACTATATAAAGCTATAGATAGTTATAACTTTTCCATTAGCACTACTAAGATTTCAGCAATTGCAGAGCTGCTTAATTTTTCATAATCTGTAATGAGTTGAATACATAACTACAGGAAATTGGGTTAATTAAATGCGAATGCAAATGCAAAACTACTTAAACCGTAAAATAATAAACCCCCCAAAAAAAAAGAATATGCCCCAAATTTCAGTATGTATACATAGTATAATATGTATACAGTCTATATATTTTATGCACAAATAACTAAAGACTTGATTACATGAGGCGAGGGTCGGAGGGGGCCACAACTCGAACTGCTTAAACATGTAAAACAGCCTCAAGTCGAGGCCAAAAACCCAACTGATGTTGACGATACATGCATAAGTATTTACTCTTACATACACCAGATATACATATATACATTTATGTATTTGTAGAGTCATAATATACATGCTATATACTGGGGCTATATGTAGCAGCATTTAGCCATATTTGAGCTGACTTCGTTGATGTTTGCGCGCACGAATGCTTGAATAATAAATTAGACAAATATTTTAATATTCATCATGCAATTAAAATAAGCCGACACAACAACAACAACATAGTATACCATACCCATGCCCCCTTTCAGCCCCCGTTCATAGAGCAACAACTTTGGGGCTTTTGCCTAATATAATAAGCATATAATGTTCAGAGCTCGCACGTTTGTGGATTTCGGCAGCTACGGTCGGAAGTAGGAAATCATTTCAGCTAAAGGTAATGTCGAATATAAGTAGGGAAACATTGGAATTGATCAACTTACTAGTACCCTGTAGAATCTTTAGAAACTGTGAATATTCTGAGCTATAAATTATTTATAAATTTTAATAAAATCTTTTTATAAACTTAACAAAATGAAAAGAGATTTTTCGAAAGCCTAATAAACCTACATTGTTTGTATAGGGTATCCCAAAAAGTAAAAACTTTCATCCAGCGCAAACATTTTGCGGAAATTGAGTTTGACTGCGGACTGCGGGCTCTGAGTGGCTACAGTTAAGAGGGATACAACGAGAGGCAGGAGCAGAGTGAAGCCATACCGAGGACGAGGTGTTGATTGCTCGAGTTTAATTTGTTAGAATTGCGTAAAGCATTAAAATGTTTGCCAGAAAAATTATGTTGATAGCGTAAGCAGTGCCAGAAGTCGGCTCAACATGTGTAAAAATTCATTAAGCTCAAAAGTTCAGAAGCGCAGAGAAAGACAGAAAGAAAGGAGTGTGTGAAGGATAGACAGAACAAGGAAGTGGGGGACAGAGAGTGAGGGAGAGCATGGAAAACTTTATCCTTGACGCAATCTGTGGAAAGTGCGAAAATTTTAAGAAAAACTTTTGCAAGCCTCTGCTGTGAGGTGAAGACTTACGGCTGACATTGACAAACGTGGCATCCTCTCACCATTTCTCTGTCTCTCTCTCCCACCCACAGTCCTACCTCTCCCTCCTTTGTATACACCCTCTTCTTGGGGGGTGGTCGACGTCTCCAGCCATAATGCAGCTCGGAGCAAAAGTTATGTACTAACTAACGAGCTCAACGACAACACTCGAGCTTTTGAATGTCTTAATTAGGAGTGCGAGAGCAGCCAGCCTCTGACTGCACAAATGCTGCTGAGTGTGCAATTAGAGGCAGAGACATAGCCCAAGTGGGCGTGGCTCAAACGCCTGCGGCCATGCGAGTTTCTTTCGCAAAAATTCTACTTGGATCTCAGACCACCCAAGTTTTCCCCTGTCTCCACCCTAGGCACACATACACACAATCATTGCCAAGCCAGTCCGTCTGGGGGTTTTTTTTAGCTGTTGGATGTGCACATGCAAAATTTAATTACGACCAAAGGATGAGTGCTTAATTATACGCAAACATTTAAGTTTCCTCTCTCGTTCTCTTCCACTCTCTCGCTCGCGCTAGCTGTTTTTTTCTGTTTACTACAAGTTGGCAGGGCAACTGGGGCTGCCAACTACTACTAACACATCTACACAGCGACTGCTCCTACTGTACTTACACATCCAGTTGCAGTTAGTACAAGAATGTGTGTGCTTTATTGACGCTTTCTCTTCAGCTGGGATTTTGCTTTTTGCTTTTGCTTTTGCTTTGGCGCCTGGAGCCTAATTGCTAGCAAATGTGCACAATATTTTGAGCAAATTATGAAATTTCGTTTTAATGCTTGCTTATATGAAGAGCCGAGAAAACATGGGTCTTCACCATGGAATCGTCATCGTTATCGTACTGACATTTCGATTACGATAACGATGCGATTCCAACTTTTTTTAGGCCTATTTCTTCAGTATCTATAAACGAATGATTTAGTCAAATTATTTAATTTACATTATAATACTGCATCGTCCTTTTTGTCGATTCCTTTCCCTTCCTTCTCTTGGGTTCCCTTCCATTTCCATTTGCCGTCCTTTCAAAAAAAAAAAAAGCTTAGACAATTCTCGAATAATTCATCAGCCTTAGCATACAAAATCAAGCAATAAAATTGGAAAAGCATTTAGAACCCATAGAAAATTCCGTTTCAAATGGCTTAAATAGTGCGGTGCCACGCGAAAAGCGACTAAAAGCCGATGCAAATCACAACAGACGCACAAACTGAACGTTTTTTCTTTTCTGGGGTAAAAGCTAAAACACAAACACTCATGTTTAGATGGGGGAACGGAAAAAAAAATTTTTTTGAAAAGAATTAAAAGCGTCAGCGGCGTCAACTGTGGCCCAGTGACTGTGGTCGCGACATTCAGTGAAGCCACACGGTCTCACAGCCCCGTAGTCTCCTTGCGTCCTGGTGTCCTTGTGTCGTTGCGTCCTGCTGCTGCTCCTCAACCTGGCCACAGCGGCAACTCGATTAGCATCCAGAGATTTTTCTCTCTGTGTATGTGTGTGTGTGTGTGTGCGGCTTTCGCTCTGTCGAGTTAGGCCGCACTAAGAATTATTAAATTTTGGTCACATTTGCATGCCACCTGCCTCCACAGACGGCACTCACCTCTCGCTCTAAAGCATACCCATTTGACGTTGCCATTTCCCCATTTCAGTCTCCCCAAGGACCTAAGCCGAATGGCCTAAACGACTAAAAAGCTTAACGCAAATTGGAACAAATGGAAATTGCATTTTTTATGTTTTTTTTTGTTTATATCTTTTTCTGTAGTTCTGTTAAAAAGTAGGTAACTTTTATTTGTTTAGCGAAATGCGAAAAGTAGACTCAAAAAGGAGGGAAATAAACTTAATCAAATGTCACAAAAAAAGTTCTTAACGGAAATTTTATATATAATTAATTTTATAAAATATATTAAGCAATTCATCCACATTTATAATAAAATTCAAATAAATTTCTAAATAATTTTAGAGGAATATTTATAAAGTATGAATATTTTCAAATGATTCATTTCTAAATATGAATACATTTGTTGATAATGTTCCATTCGCCCTTTTTCGAACACTAAAGTCAAATTGTTGCTTAGAAAAAGAAAGAGCGTTACAAACACCAACAATTATGAGCAATAAAAAACCGTAAATAATATGATTAATGGATTATGTCAGGCATATAATCTATATATGTATTATACTATACAGACCCATGTATTCGTCGAAGTAGTCTCTCTCTCTCTTCTATAATTTTCATATTTGTCTCGCTTATCAATTAAAATGATTAAATTGCATTAACTGTTTTTAGCAGTAAGAGAGAGGCAGAGAGAGTGTAGAATAGGGAGAGAGAGTGTAGAAGTGTTGGTATGTGACCTAAGCGTTGTATTTCATTCAATTAAAATGGGAACGGGCCTAGACGACAACAACAATAATAACAACAACATGGAGAGATGTTCGCTCTGCATATATATTTCATGTATGTGTACATAAATATTTAGGTTTATTAATAATAATGCAATTACGCATAAAAATGTTTAATTTATTTCAATTAAGCCTTAATTAAAACTGTATTTGTTTGCTTTTTGCGTTTGGGTGTTATGATACCATAGAAATAAAAAAACGACAACATTTAATTGACTTAGCAAACTGCATATATTTGTAGATGTAGATGAAGATATATACAGATATATATAAAATACATATATGTACATATGGCATGTCTGGGTGGTGAGGTCACTACTTTCCCAGTGCTTCGTGCTTTACCGC
The DNA here is from genome assembly GCA_037040025.1 of Sphaerogastrella javana. Lineage (NCBI taxonomy): Eukaryota > Metazoa > Arthropoda > Insecta > Diptera > Drosophilidae > Sphaerogastrella > Sphaerogastrella javana. Next base: position 19,675 of record JBANCZ010000675.1, on the reverse strand, counting down.
TTCAAATATGATTCACTTGTGAAGAATCAAAGGAGAGTGTTATCTAGAAATTCAGATCCATTATGTGTAACCTTCATGAAGATAATTATTGTAATCACGTGAATTAAAGGCAAGTGATTTAGTTATTATTTAGTTAGACCCCATGATGTTTATATGACAAGTGGAGAGAGAATAAGTATATATACGGATATCGTATGTCAGCATCTAGATTTCTAAAATTACAAGAGTGATATTATTTATATTTGGTACTACTTACAGAGCACAAAGCAGATGTACCGTGTTTTGAATAAAAACTATCGATTCATTATATTCATTGATTATAAAGTACAAATTAAAACAAACAGTCATTAATTATTTTTAAAATTATGCTATAGTTACCAAATCTTCTATCAGATCGTGTTCTATTCTACACAGGTAGCCTCACACCTCCTTTGGGTATTGAACACATTTCTACTTCTTATTGTAGGTGTCCTCAAACCATAGTTGAACATTAGGCACATATTCTCCGCCCTAAGATAGGTCCACTTGTAGAGTAAGTCTTCGCAAGCTGTAATACCTTCGCCTCTAAACCCATGAGGTTCCGCACAGACATCTACATTACATTGGTTTGTAATAAATATAGACGATTATACAATAGTATCTTAGAAACTGTGTAGAGTGTTTCATAGTCGTGCACACACCATTTTTAAACGCGTTGCAGCTGGTCATAAAGGTCGATACTAATACGAACAGCACAAGAAACTGCTTCATAATATGGTTTATTTATATGAATACGTATAGGTCTATATTGAAATTATTTTTGGTACTTGAGAACTCAATGGAGAGGATGGCTACAATATTTTGAATAAGCTGTAGCCATGGTTTTTGTTTAGTTTCACACACAAACTATATTCTAAAATTGTAATGTATATACGATATGGTGCTTTAGACCATGAAATCGTCTATTATCTTAGCGTAATGGTGAAATGTGTGTACAGCTAATTTGATAGCAATTGAGTGTACTACAGTCGAGATTTACTTTATCAAGTTAAGCTAATTTTTTAAAGTTTCAATCAAATTTATCAGACATTTCAAAAGTAATCACTCAATCTACTTGAAGACATTTCATAGTAATCTCATGATAATTCAAATATAAAATTTTTTACCATATCCATTCCACTTTCAGCACTTGCGGCTTTCGTCCGGTGCTGAGCGAGCAGAGCGCCGTGGCAGCTGCCGCAGCAGCAGCAGCGGCACAGCGCAGCGCGAATCATCCACCGTTATTCCTGCCGCCTCATCTGGCGGCGCAGTTTACGCATCAGCCGCTGTTTCCCGGATTGAAAGGTGAGTATTGGGGGGGACGATGGGGATATGGGGGATGGAGGTTGCTAATGGTATGCAGTTATATCGATGGACTGTCAATCAATGGAAAATCAACTGACGGAAAAATCTGTGAAAAATCGAATCAAATAAGCTAATTGAGCCAAGCTCATAAATCAGCATTAAATATTGATCGACTAAGAAGTTTTCCTTGATTTTCTTGCAGGCGTTTCGCCATTTCAGAGCCTGTGCTCCTGCTGCAGCCTGAAGCCGCCACCGCTGCCGCCGTCGACGTCAGCAGCGCCGCTGAGCATACCCGTGGGTAGCAGCTCTGCCGCTAGTTCACCGGAGTCGCCCAAGTCGAGCGGCAGCGCTGCAGCTGCTGCTGTCACACACGATCCACGCTCCAATTCGGTTGCGGAGCTGCGACGCAAGGCGCAGGAGCATTCGGCGGCTCTGCTGCACTCGTTGCATGCGGCCGCAGCGGCAGGTCTGGCTTTTCCTGGACTCCACTTGCCGCCCTTATCATTTGCAGCACACCACGCAGCGCTGGGACACAGCAGCAACAATAATAACAACAACAATAATAATAGCAACAACAATAATCTCCTTAATCATCACAATCACAACAACAGCAACAACAACAACAGCAACAACAACAACAACAACAATGTGCTGCGCCTAAAGCACGAGGCACAGGACATGACTGCCAGCACAATGAACGGGCTTAGCTCCGCAGCGGCGGCAGCTGCAGCCAGCAGCAGCACCTCGGCAGCGCTGCTTGATCTGGCCGAATCGGCAGCAGCATATCATCATCATCAGCAGCAGCTGCAGCAGCAACAGTTGCAACAGCAGCAGCAGCAGCAGCAACATCTGGCCACTTTGTCGCCGCCAACCACGCCCACGCAACTCCACGCCCAGCAGCAGCAGCAACAGTTGCCCGCATCCGATACACCCGCAGCAACAGTTGCTGCTAACAATGGCAACAGCAACATGTTGCTGCCGAAGAGCGAGTGAATGTGCAATTTCCCCGACGGATGATTAAATATGCTTAGTCTAGATTATATAACGTATATATAAAACACTTTAATATAAATACATTATGTTATATAGTGTTTAATCTATATGGCGGTCCTCAGATTTATTACCATATATATATATATATCGCACAAACAGACACACACAATAAAATTAAATGTAATCGCATTCCCATTTACTTTTAGATTAGTATTAGTTAGGCAGAGAAAGAGGGAGAGAGAGGGAGAGTGGGAGGGAAAGAGATCGATTGAAAACATACAATGGGCGAATGAGGTGAAGAGGCAGAAGGATTTCGACAGAAGTATAAAGGAGTAAAACAAGCTATGAAGAAGGTAAACTTGGAAAAACCTAAGAGAGAGAGAGAGGAGAGGGAGAGAGATTAATCATAAAAAGAAGTTATGTATAAATATAGAGAGACAAGCCAGATAATAATGAAAGGGAAGCAGAGAGAGAGAGAGAGACGATAGTATAGACAGAAAGAGACGGAGGTGCCCTTCGTAGATGATAAGCCACACACACTGAGGAAACACTAAGTTTGAGCATAGAAAACTCTAAACTATAGATCAACAATGAAATTAAATCATTTACAGAAACGCAAAATCAACTATTGAATTGATTACAAAGTGATCCATACTGTTAATGATTTCCAATGAATATTTAGAAATATTATTAAACAACAGTATGTATAACATCATCATCATCTGCTACAATCGAAATATTTCCAGTGTTTGAGTGTATCCATTCAATTGTAACCGCAAAATACACACTGATTATAATATTGTACTAACTAAATGGAATAATTTCTTAAAAAGCTGAGAACACGCTCTAGAAACTACAATGAATACGTTCGACTAAACAAACTAATGAAATATTTGAAATATACAGCAGAACATTCAAAATCTGACCTTTAACAATCAGTAGTGCTCTCAATTCAACCAAGTGTTTGAACTAAACAACAACAACCGTAACTGTTTATAAATATATAGGAAAAAAAAAAACAATTATCGCACTAACGAATCTATAACTACACTTAAAAAAATATAAAATAATTCTTATATACATATATATATATATATAATAGAGATTAAATACGATTCCAGTAATGAGCCTAGAGAATTAGCAATTAACTAAACAGCATTAAGTAGAAACGCAGAAATATCTAGAAATTAAGCCTTGAAAACTGTATGGAATAAATCCAAATCAAGTTAATTAAAGAACGTTATAATTACAACAAATAATAAATGATCATATACATATTACACGAAACATTGTTCATATTCAATTCTTGCAGGTCTGCTCGCATTGTTTCTTGTTCTCGAATAGGTTATTATTTCCATGGCATCCACTGTAGTTGAATTGAATACACTCATTCGTGTCACGGCGATAGGTCCACTTGTTCTGCAGGGCGCGACAATTACCAATTTTGCCAAACTCCTCACCGCAGACAGCTAAACAGAACATGGACATATATCAATATATATAGACCACAATTTATATATTTATGTCGGATGATGTATCTACAACTTACGATTCTTCAGCGAAGCCATGGCAGCACCCAACATTGTGCAGAGGAGCATCAATAAGGCAAAGTATTTCATTTTGAGTTTTATTTCTTTTGGGTTTAAAATAAAGTTCAACTGATCTTTAACTGTATCACTTGCAACTGAGCTTGTGGTAAGCGACTGAAGCTCAATTTATAGTCACAAACCGGATCGCCTCTTATCTGGACAACGCCACGATCAGGGTCAAGATGAGCCCTCTTTGCGCAAAAATCACAAAGCAATACACAGAAAAAAACAAACTATATAAACAAATAAACTAAAGCATCAAGGTTTATGATTAAAGTGAAATTTTTATTTTTGCCTTAAAAAACTAACCGACAATTTTCGCAGCCTGTCTATAGATTCATTAAAAAGGTTATACAAATTAAATTAAATTGGAAATATATTTAAAGATATTACTTTATATTCGATTATATTTTATATACATTTGCTTTAATAATATGAATTGTAAGTTCTGTAGAATATGAAATGTTTTATCAATTAGTATTATTAGGGATTCTTCATAAAAGCTTGATTTGTGATTCGACAATTCCAATCATATACTTTATATCTTATACATTATAATAGGTATATATAAAGTATAACTTAATATGCAGTCTCAGATTTAGCTTAAAAAATTTTTAAATTCACTATATAAAAATTAACTTTATAAAAATTTAGAAAATATTTCACAAATTCGTTACCAAAGTTGTGTAGTAAATTTGACATTTTTATGGCACTTTTATATGCTTTCCATATACTTATAAATTTGTATAGTTGTGAATACTTATTTTTTAAACACTTATAGTTATTGTATACCTTATATCGGGTCATTGCTTAATGAACAACTTCTTCAAGTGTGACATAACAAGTATTAATGGATGTTTCATGTTTGTTTGCTGGGTTTTGCCCAAATCTCGCAAGCGGTTAGTCCTTGCATGCCTTCTCACATTTCTCACGACTGCCGAATTGATTATTATTACCACCACAACCACCAAAGATGAACTCAACGCAGGCATTTTTGGAGGCATCATAGCTCCAGCTGGGCATATAGGCCATACAGGCCGCACCGTCGCCGGGCATCCCCGCCATGGAGTGCTGTTGGCTGCACATGTCTGAGCGGTATGTAGGAGTAGTATTGGGTTGTTTTCACTTCGTCTCTTCTCTTCCACTCTCAGGATTACTTACCCGGCTTGGCTTGGCTGCTGGGGCACAGCCAAAGGCCCAGCACCAACAGCAAAATATGTAAGCACTTCATTCTTGCAACTGCATCTGCAACTGTAACCGCCTTGACTACACTTTGACTTTATATAGTTACGAGTATATACTGGCCATATCTGCATAGAATTATAATTAACAAACAGCTGCCAGTCAACTATCTTTGAAAGTTCAATAGATCATAATAGAAAGTCCAGGACGGTAATCAGAAGAGCTGTTATCACGAAAGTGACACAGATAATGTCGCCAGATGCTGTCTGAGGCTACTAGTGGCAAGATCAGAGGTATGTACACATTTTTGATAAGCAACTGTACATAATAATGTCATGTTGGGATCATTATAAAAAAAACTGTTAGTAAAACAAACTAATTATAGGTACACTTGTTGAACCTTTTGCTCCAAATCTGTTCTCTCCAAACAGTGGCTCAGCTATTTATTTTATCAAGGGGGTAAAGTTATACATAAAGAGCAAATATTCATTGGGATATTCACTTGTTAAATTTTATATGGCCGATTGTCAATATTTAGTCATAGTGTCAAATTAAAGAAGGAGTGGCATTTAGAGCCCGGTTAAACTAGCACAAATGTTGAACCTATAAATGGTATATCATTCTACACATTTGGCCTCGCAATCCGGCTGACTCTGGAAACGATTCGCATTGCCACCGCATCCCCCATAGATGAAAGGAACGCACTTATTAGCTTCCATATCATAGCTCCAGCTGGGGAACAGAGCCTCACAGGACGTACGTCCATCCCCATTTAACGAATGTGTCAGCCGGCACAGATCTACATACATAGAAGCATCAATAGAAATCTTTATATATTAAATACACTCAATATGTACTCACCATTTTTTACTGCCATCGTGGCCATCATGCAGGCAAACAGTGTCAGAAATAGGGCTAGAAATTTCATATTTATCGCTTCAAAATTTTCGTCTGAATTCACTCAATGACAATGAACAACTAAACAACAGAACAAATTATGGCATTCAACTACGAACAATTCATAAGCTTTGTTTTGTTTGTGGCTTATCTGAGTTTTAGACGACAACAACTAGTTGACAAATACAGTATTTGCCGGTACAGTGGAGCTTATTTAAAACAAAAATGCATTTAAATGATGAGCCTTAATACCCTTTTCATTTTTAGTACTGCATTTCATTGTATATTATTATTATTAATGTATTATAATAGATTTGTGTATTACACATTTGTTTTAGCATCTTGTTAGCATTACAAAGACTTTTCGATTTATGAAAAATTTTAATTTTTTAAAACAACTTTATGTGTTTATTCAACACAGGTATCTATGCACTGCTGTTTGGTATCGAAATTATTGTTATTGCCCCCGATACCGCCATATGGAAACCGGCGGCACTTATTAGTTATCTTACTATAGGTCCACTTATAGCCAAAAGCCAAGCCATCGCCATCCTGACCATCAGGCTCTCCACAGACAGCTATATCAGTTTAATAAGTTATAAATATTTAATTGAAACTACGTATAGTATTTAAAAGTCGTGTACACACCATTTTTAAGCGCAACGCAGGTGGACATAAAAGCTGCTAATAATCCAAACAGTAGAAGAAACTTCATTGTGGCGCTTGAACTCTCAAGTAGGAGGATGGCAAATGTTGACTGAGCTACAAACAAGACGTAGCCATGATATATGTTCAATTTCACACATATACTATATTCTAACACTATGATGTATATACGACATGGTCTTTAGACCATAAAATCTCTTATTACTTCCTGTAAAAGCGAAATTTGTGTATCGGTTAGAAGGAGATATGGCAGTCCACATAAACACACATACTATATGGTGTCTATAGACCATGAAATGGAGGTACAATCGATACATAGTATAATCGAATGTGCTCCCAGAAGTTTAGAATGAAAGTCAGTTCATTTTTCGGATCTCAGAGTTAACAGCTGTGATCTAGTTTGAATTCATTATTGCAATTACGGAAGAAATATTTAATAAATAATATATTTTAATACAAAAAACTTGTTAATTTGTACATTTATTTTACTCTTTTTTATAACTCGTGATCATTTTTAAAACATTTTAATATGGTTGTACATAGTCTCAATCATCGCTCTCATCGCTATATTCCACACAGGTTTTCTCGCACTTCCTTTGGCTAATGAAATTGTTTCTATTTCCCCCGATACCGCCATATGCAAACCGGCGGCACTCATTAGCTTTCTCATTATAGGTCCACCTATAGCCAAACTTCAGTCCATTGCCATCCTGACCATCAGGCTCCCCACAGATAACTTTATTCGTTTAATAAGTTATAAATATTTAATTGAAACTATGTATAGTAATTAGAAGTCGTATACACACAATTTTTAAGGGCAACGCTGGTGGACATAAAAGCTGCTAATAATCCGAACAGTAAGAGAAACTTCATTGTGGAGCTCGAACCCTCAAGTAGGAGGATGGCAAACGTTGACTGAGCTACAAACAAGCTGTAGCCATGGTATATGTTAAATTTCACACATATACTATATTTTAACACTATGATGGATATACGATATGGTCTTTAAACCATGAAATGGTCTATTATCTTTGTGCAACGGCAATATGTTTATACCGGTTAGAAGGATAAGAGAGTCGATTTGGTTTGCTCGTCTGTTTATCTGATTTATTTCAAAAACCAAAAGAGCTATAGTATTCATATTTGACATAACCTTTTGATTGCTGTATTGGCAGATGAAGTTGAAACATCGAAATATGTACATATATCTGCCCCCACTTACCTAAAATTGGATACGATGACTTAAATTCGCCGTTTCAAACCCAATTTTAAATCTAGTTTACTCTACTTTGGCCAATATTTTTTAGAAACAGCAAATGTTAAATGCTGCTGATTCTTTGCCATCATTAAATTATTTTAAATCTAGTATCTCTATTATAGCAAATATGCTTGAGAATGCATTTCTTTTCGATTACTGTCGAAATTGCAATATAAATCGTCAAACGATATTGAAAACAATTGAAAAGTTTTACAAAATTTAATTATGCATGAAATAGAAATAATTTCAAAGATGCATTTTCTTTACTACAAAAGCTTAAATAATTTTTAGACTAAAGTTGCCCTTCATATTAATATAGCATGTAATGCAAATGTAAATCAACCCAATTCGATAATTCAACTTCATAGTATTCTGTCCCAATCTTTATATTACAAAACACCCTTTAATAATCAGCTTTGACATATATAATATATAGCACACTTCCTTTGACATATTAATCCATACAAGTCTTCTCACACTGATCTTGTGTATCGAACTTGTTGCTGTTGCCACCGACTCCTCCATAGAAAAATTGTTCACATTTCTTTGAGCTCTCATGATACGACCACTTAGGTATACGTGCTCTGCCCATGATACCATTAATACCATCTGCTGCAGGTGCTTCTCCACAAATCTCTGCAAAAGATTGGTATCATTGGGCATTTTCGAGATAATAACTAGACTATCAAGTCATATATTATATATTACCGTTCTTCAAGGCCCATGATCTGAGCACGCAGCCTAACAAAATTGCAAATATCAAAAGGATCTTCATGCTGATATATCTATATACATATATATATATATAACGTTCTGTTTCTGTACGTTGCAAGATCCAACCTATACAATACACAAATCTGTACTAAAGTGCATGCAAATTGCGTTCAGGCTTTATAAACGCTGCTTTGTTTAAGCGAACAAATAAAATATACGATATTGTGTCATAAATATTCATAACCAACGCCACGTACAAAGTTACTGGGAGAGTACATAATATTATATTATTTTTAGAGAGATAACAGATAAGAGTCAACACAGAGATATGAGTCACATCTGATCGCTAAGCTGAACCACTGGATAGAAGACGAAAAAACATTTGATTTCTAGAACAGGTTATTAGATTGCAACAAATGAGATGCTGATGTTTGTTGAACTTTATATTAACAAAACTGGATGAATTAATTATATGTTTTTATTTCAATATATAATATAGCATACACAAATCTTTCGGTAGTAAGAATATAGGAATTTGCTTATTCCACGCACATCTTCTGGCATTCTGTTAGAATATGGAATTTCTTTCTGTACTCAGCATCATCACGTTTCCAGAAGGGCAGACACTCATTCTTCTTGTCATCGTAGAAATAGCATGGCACATCCTGTAGACACTGAGGTGTACCACGCGGATCCCCATGGGGCGCAAAGTCGACAGTGCACAATTCTATGTGTAAACGAAGTGTATTTAATCTATATCGCATATAGTAATTTATACTATGTAGTTAAGTCTAGTTCTATACCATCTTTAACTGCCAGTGTGCTGGCTACGAATGCTGCTAATGCCACAAATAACAAAAACAATTTCATTTTGATAGGAATTCGTTATTTAGTTTATAAGAACTTAAAATGTTGACAACTTGATGTTAGCAGGGACAGATCTTGACTAAATGCGCACAAGCCTTGAATCCGATTTAAATAGCTTTTGTGTCTCAAACATTTATTCACAAGCGTTTGTTATTATCATCTACATATATAAATATATATATATACCATAGAATATATACCAACACCAACTGCTCCAGATGTTTTAATAAATTTAAATTTAAAATTTTGTTTATATATACCTCACGTGTCTTATTAAAACATGCTAATTTATAGCTACATTTGTAACAAGTGGTTTCAAGTTCAAGAATGAATTGATTCGGGGAAATACCCATTCATCTATGGAATTAAATATGTGCGGCAGTTGTGCAACTGAGACTGTAAACTTGTTTCTATAAGATTTTATTAAATTAAGCTGAGGCTTATTACGCGTAGCTCGAAAAATAATCACCGAAATAGTCGGATTGGTGAGCAAAAGTATGTTGCGCTGAAACTAACGTAAAACTTCAGCATATGACTTTATCTTTTATACACATTTGACAATTCAATAATCATGATATATAGTTTCATTTAATTTATTTGTGTACATATTTATGGGTTAATTATTACAATATTATTCTACACATTTGTCCTGACATTCTTTAATTGTATCAAAGTTGTTGTTATTGCCGCCAAGTCCACCGAAACGAAAGGTTACACATTTCTTGATCTTCGCATCGTAGGAGTACCTGGGCAGATCTGCCTTGCCCACGAAACCGTCATCAAAGCCATTTATAAAGGGTGCTTCGCCGCATATAGCTAAAGTTAATTGAAATACCATCATTAGAATATAAAATTTAGCTTATTTTTGGTGGGGCACTACCGTTCTTTAAAGCGTAACTGCAGCACACAAATACTGCTAACAACACCAGAAAATGTACAAATTTCATTATGAGAATTCCTGAATATTCCAAGTGGAACAACTTCACACAACGATGGATAAAAGGGAACTATATTGCAGTCAAATTTTGGTATACTATAGCTTGAGTTCTTTCAACAGCTGATAGTAAATTTGTGAGTCGAATGTCTCAATCTCTATGTAACAAAACATAAATTATTAATCAACTATGACATACATTTTATACATATGTTCTATATTTCATGCGTTTCCTTTAACATATCACACTGCCTATGTTCAAATATATTTTATTATATCCCCATCTATAAATAATTGGACTTAGACATACAGACATACAGATATACGTACCTCTTCTCTCTGTCTCTCTTTTCTCGTAGTATGATCACATTCAAAGTTCATTAGAAGATAAATACACTCTTTTTACTTTATTCCATATGTAAATTTAGAGTAAACAAACCAAGCATAACAAACAAATTTGCTAAAACGTTTCTAAGCCGCAAAGTGATTACATCTCAAATACCCTATAAAGTTCAGTTAATTTCATTAATAAATTATTATATAATGTAAAAATATATTTTATATGTATGTGTTATTTTATATTATGATTACAGATTCATACATATGCATTTTTTATGCAAGGCAAAGACGCAGCCGATTTTTAGATTGAGTCATACCACTCTTCACTTTGAAATTACCAAGAGATAAATGAAAGTTGGCAGCTCCAGTTCTAAAATCATGCCTGAGATTATTTCTTGCATGTCGCCTCACAGGCCTTCTTGGACCCAAAGATATTGTCATTGCCTCCACATCCACCATATATGAAGAACTTACAGGCGTTATCGTTGAGGTAATAGGTCCAGCTGGGAAAAGATGCCTTGCATTCAATGTTAACATTTAAACTTGCTGCCGGCCTTTGAAGACAAATAGCTGTAGATTGTCTTAGTATATGTACTACTAATTGCATATTAGAAATGAATATGGATATGCTTACGGTTCTTTTGACCAACTGCGAGGCCAAGCAGTGTAAAGACTATGCAAATTACAGCAGAAAGTTTCATTTTGAAGCGCTTATCAAGTCGACTGGGTCTACTAAAAATCAACTAACTGTATTAGTATTAGCGATATATATATTTATACCACCAGCATTGCCACGTTTCTGTCTATGTGCGCGTGTGTGTGTTAATTTCCGTTACAGTTCATTATGAGATAATTGAGAATTATTAAACAAATAGGTGTATCAAAACAGTGTTAAGGTCGGTGAGGTCTTTGCAATGCGTCAATGTGAATAGTGCTTTATTTATGTTCGGTAACTAGAACTATACAGCTTAATTAATTTGTTTCAATCGATGCTCCAGTTCCAACATGTATTATCAACATACATGAGACTATTCCTTACATTTAGCTTCACAGTTCTGCTTGGAATCAAAGCGATTGTCATTGCCACCACATCCACCATAGATAAATTCTTTGCAGCTGTTATCGGCACTATGATATTTCCAGCTGGGTATATATGCTTGACATATGACCTCGTCACTACTTACAGGAGCATCGCTACAGGAAGCTATTGGGTGTATATTGTATATTGTGCTGATAATCTTGAAGCAGAGTTCTCTAGTCCCCATACTCACGATGTTTGAGGCCAAGTGCAACGCCGAGCAGTGCGAAGAACATGCAAATTACTGCAGCGAATTTCATCACGCGTTGTATACCTTTGGTCGGTGCAAATCGAAATGCAACTAACTAGATTATAGTCAACCGTGACTAGCTTTATAGTCCCAACACTCTCGTTAGTATTTGCGTATGAGTGTGTTCGTTTCGAGATAATGACTATTGCGAATTACAAGTAGAATATTGGAAATGATGAGTAAAATATGAGTTGAGACCAAACACGGTTGCATTGGGTAATTAAAAGATCTAGTTCAATATTGTATACCCGTTAGTGCCAGGATAAAGACGACTAAGCACGAATGACTGAACGAAACCCGTTCATATTTACTTAAAGAAAATGTTTATAATAAAATAAATAAATTTAATTAAGTAAATAATACGGGTGAATTTAAAAGCAAGTCTGAAACACTATCATATCATTTAATCTAAATTAAACAACAAATGATTTACAGTTCATGTCCATAACCATACAACAAAACAAATTTATTCACAATTTCCGTTCGAATATATTCATATAAATCTATCGCCTGCAACGGGCCTCACACTCCTGCTGGGACTCAAAGCGATTATCATTGCCTCCACATCCACCATAAACAAAACTCTTACAGCCGTTCTCATTGGGATAATAGCTCCAGCTGGGTATGTATGCATTGCATTTGATCTGACCATTGCCGTCTGCCGCAGGACTCTGACGACAAATAGCTGTAAGATTGTATAATATAATATTATATATATTACAGATTGTATAGTCTAGGAATGATTATTGATATGCTTACAGTTCCTTTGACCTAATGCAAGGCCAAGCAGTGTGAAGACTATGCAAATTACTGCAAGGAAGTTCATTTTAATGCTTTAACTAATGCGCTGGGTCTACTAAAAAGCAACTAACTAAATTAGTGCTAACTGCGACATGATTTATACTCCCAACATTGCCTATTACAGACTATGTGTGTGTGAGTGAGTATGGCTTTTTTCCGATAAAAATCATTAGCGATTACATGGGAAATATTGAACAAAGGGGTGCAGCTAAACGGTGCTGGTTCAGGTTGTTAAGCGGTCGAATAGGGGCCCCTATTGGGCCCGTATATCAAGAACACTCCGCTACTGTAGCGTCACATTTTAATTGCAATGCGTCAATGTAAATAGATTTTTATTAATGTGTGAGTTGGTTAATAATACTGTTTCTATTCGCTATATGCTATACGTAAACATGAACACACGTTGGGTGCTTCCCCACTAAATCGCAGTGGTTTGAGTGGTTTGAGTGGTTTGAGCGGCTTGAGTGGTGGTGGTGGTGGTGCTTCTGCTGCCTAACGCCTCCGACTCTTCATGCTGCTGCTGTGGCTCAACGGTTGCTGCTGCTGCTGTTGCATCTGGCTCTGAGACTGCGTCAGCTGGTGCTGCTTTACCCAGGCAAATGTGCTCGCACTGCTCCTTGGTCTCAAAATTTTTGCTGTTGCCGGCACAGCCGCCGTAGACAAACTCCTCGCATGCCTGAGTGTCCAGATTGTAGGCATAGCGATAGAATAGTGCAAAGCAGCGTCCTGTCTCCTTTGGCTGATGACACTGCTCCGGAACATCCAACGCCGGCTGTTTGGGCTCCTGCTCCGACTCCACCTTCTCCACGACTAGAGCTGCATCGGTTTGGGTCTCAGCTGGTGCTGCGGCAGCGTAGAGCGTATACCAGAGAACACTGAGCGTAATTAGGCAGTACTTGCTGAACATTTTGCTTCCGTTGCTGCAATGCGAGTGATTGGCACTGGAGCACTTAGCCAGGCTTAAATAGCCAGCGGCCTCAGCTCGCCTTCAAAATGAGTCAACATGCCCCAAAGCTCACGTAGACATAGTTTTTATTGTTGTTGTTGTTGTTTTTGTTGATTGTGTTGTTGTTGCTCTCTCAGTTTCTTTATCAATTGCTTATTTGCTCTACTCATTCGTCGCCGCAGTCGGCGCTCACGCAGGTAAATCACGCGTAACTCCATATCAGTTCAATGCTCCCTTTCGTATGATATTGATATACTATACACACACATAAGCATATCTAAACATATTTATATAAATTGATATATCCACACATAGTGTCAGCTAAAACCCAACTTATAAATCCGATTTACTTCCGCACATCTGTTTTAAGTTCCCCTCACACAAAATTCCGAAAAACCGTCACGTTCAAATTGAGAATATCTCTGGACATGATGTGTTATATGTTTTGAAAAACGATCTCTAAGCATTGTAATTCATTATCATGATTTTTTCACAACAGATTTCTAGGGGAAATTCTACTTTAAAATCAGTCTATTACTATTTGCACTGTTTTGAATTTTTGTGGGAACATTTTTATAAAAATTGTGCGCAAACATTTGCATAAGCTTTTGTTAAACTTTGGCTTGGGGTTTCCCATTAACGATTACTAGAGTTATAAGCACACTTAAAGTTTTCTTTGAAATTTTTTAGTTATGCAGCTCATTTATCATTCAGATAAATATGCAATTATTATTTGTGAACTTTACCCAAGTATACAGTGAATTATTAATTTCAGTAATGGGCGTTACTTTAATCGCATTATTCTATGCTAAACATACTAAAGAGTTTGGAGATTCTAGAGAAAATAACCCAATGTAAAATGTTAGATCAATAGCTATTCTATGAGATAAAAAAATATATTATACTATGAATCTAAATGATTTCTGAAATTTTAGATTGAATTAATTTTCTGAGGCTGTTTGTAGGCGTCAACTCGAGTGGTTGGAAGAGTATAGAATTGAGATCGCTTGGAATCAACAATAACAGATTGAGTAACACGATAGACTACAATAACCTTGTACATACACAATATACGTATATGCTAATGAAACTGAAAATCTAACAACTATTAGCTTATAAACCGCTATCATATCTTATTTGCTAAGGTGACATACATATAATGATTCCGATAAACAACAAGATCGATCTCAACATAATCGAAACAAACAAACAAATGATATCATGTTATTTGTATATAAAACAAAAATCTGAGTCATACTATATCATCACATACAATTTCGAGAGAATTACAAAAGTTTGCTTGTTCTATAAACTGACACAATTTGTTGGATCAAATGGAACTTTTATTATAACATGGCATAGATTGAATTGATCCATATATCTCTGGTCAACTACTTCTTCTTCTTTATGAGGCATGCCTCCTCGCAGGTCTGCTTGAAGCCCCAGCGATTATCATTGCCCCGACAGCCGCCATATTTGAAGGTCTCGCACATGTTCGTGTCTTTGTTGTAGTAGTAACGTTCCAGACTCATTCGACATGGACCTGTTTCAAGTGGTTGCAAGCATTTGGCATCTACAATATAGTAAGAGGGGATTAACAGTTGAATCTTGGTGCTAGTTCAGAATCTGAACTCGAATAAATACCCTGTTGTCGCTGCTGCGGTCGAGGTGTGGTGCTACTGCCGGCATTGGGCTGCTGTGCCACTGCCTTTGGTAGGGGCTGCTGTCCCACTGTCTTGGGGTTGGACGTGGTCACTGCCTGTGTCAGCTGTGTGTGGCATAGTAAAACAACAGCAAGAAGCCACAAGAACTCTACCATATGCCGCATTATAATACTCGCTTCACTCTCTCTCCCTCTGTGTGAATTGATAACTGCTCGTTAATAACTGCAAACAACAACTGAAACTGAATCTTTCAGCCATACTGGGACATATTGTACATACACGGCATTTACTGGCTGTCAAAAAACAAAGCAAAAACAAATGAAATCTATCTTCCTCTCTATATGTGTATGAAAGATAGTGTGTGTGTTCATGTGTATTGTGTATGTTAAGCGAGGCGTTTAACGCAAATTGCGCATACGCCGCGCTGAGCGCGTCCAACGAGCGTTAATTATCAATTCTATCAATCTATACAAATACAAATACAAACATGCCCTATTCCTTGAATACAGGTTATATATATTATGTGTAAATATGCATACAATTATCTCCATAGCTATAGCTATAATCAATTTCAAGCCTACGCTATGCGAACTTTCGAGTGCCCTGTAGTATAGTATTACAAATATGACTGAAAAACTTAAAATAAGTTATATTTAGATAATAAATCCCATCATTTGAAGAATGTACACATTAAATAGTGTAGTTTAGTTTCTTGAATTTAAATTATTAAATTATAAAATTATTATAAAATTATAGGTTTATGTGTACTCAAGTTATTTCAGAGCATTTAAGTATATTTGTCAATAAGCGAAGTATTAATCGATTTAATGATATGTTATTAAAAGCAATGGTAAATAATTTCATATAATTTCATTCGGTATATAATTTCATTGTACAACATTCACTAGATTTTACATAATCTCATTCAGTATATAATTTCATTCTACAATATTTACTAGTTCGACAGTTTTCATTTTAACATACAGGGTAAATTTCTCGTCGTGTAATGGAGCTTTATGAATAGACCTTGTTCTAATTTTTAACAGTTGAATATTTTCTTAATTGATTTCATAGACGCCAGTGCAGGTTTCTCTCATTTAACAACGCATGGCTCAAATATTATCAGTATTTAAATATTTCTAAACAAATACTTAATCATTTATCAGAGCATGAAATGAATTTCGTCGTTGCAATTTGCATAAGCAACAAATTTGTTAAAAACAATTCGCATTTGCACTAGCCGAATAAGTGCAACTACTTGGTTGTGGGTTCACACGAAAAAGACGAAATTTGAAAAGATTCGATGCGATTGTAGTATACGATAGTAAGTATTTGTTAGATACTCCTCGAAAATTATTATGTTTAAGAGTAGTTATCAAGAAATATATAGTAAAAGAATATAATAGGTAGCACCCTTTATTATATTGTAGTATCATATACTTGTTTTAGTGCAATACCATCGTATCTTTATGCATATTATGTACTCTATTCATGGCATAAACGTCGACATAGTTGTGCGTTACAATTCGTAAGCTCATTAAAATTGCATTAGGTGCACTGATGGAAATTGTTAGACGACAGACAACTGCCGACTCAAGTTGAGTCACAGGCTTGGCTTATGGCGTTAGTATTTAGTTTAGGTTCAGAGCAGCAGTAGTAATAGTAGTAGTAGTAGCAGTAGTAGTGATAATTACATATCTATAGGTGGCACCCAAAAGACGTGGCCGAGACTGGGCCGAAACGTGTTAGAAGGTGTTAATGCACAGGTCAAATTGAATTAACACTCAATGCTGCATGACGCTTACAATAATAATGCTAATCACGATGATTATGAAGAGAGTGTCGATGGTGATGATGATGATTAGTTGGCGTTGTGTGGTGCCAAACATACGTTGGGTGGTATTTATTCATTAGTTGCCGATTGAGTATGGGTGGGCGTACGAATTTAACTGATTGAATGACCTGGCGCATGTGTGTGAATCTCTCTCTCTCTCTATATATATATATATACATGTATGTGAGTGTGTGTAAGTATGTGTGTAGTGTGTGGTGACAATTCAGTTAGCTGTTTAATTTGCTTGAAATAATTGAAATGCTGCCCGTGCGAGACGCATTCATTGTGTCGCCATCCACTCGAACACTGAGCTATATGTGCATTTAATTACTAAATTAGACAGGGAATGAATATACAAACGAATACAAATACGAATAGAAATTGTTCCCAGTGATACCCATTTAAAAACCGTTCTCTACTTAGTGTTTCAGTATAGTTTTCTACGGATTGGATTAACTTCTATGTGAAGCGATAGAGTAGCACTTGGTGCTAGTGATTCCAACGCCCTACAAGTGATTGCTACTCGAAGTGAAAGAATGTCACTTATAAATAATAGTATACTACACTATAAAAACTAACTACACATCATTTAATCAGTGTAATACTATAAATCAAAGAAACTATATATAATTCGAGAGGTAAAAGTTAGAAGCGAGTGAGAGTAGGAAATGTAACTAATTCACAAGTGATTATTATTTAGTACGTCTAGCTAACTCAAAATATTACTTCAATGGAAATTGTAGGTTAATATAAGCAAGTCAACATAACTGTCTAACATTTAATTCATATGACTGTAACTCATAGCAATTGCGAATTACTCAGAGCGAGTGATTGTCACTCATTGTGAGTGATTATTACTCAAAGCAAATGTGTGTGAATGCTTTAAGTATGTAAATATATGAATATACACATGAATTTGAATATATATATATATATACATATTTCTATGATTATTTACTTCTATCTGTCTCCCTTTTTCTCTGTTTCTCTCTTATGTATATTATTGTTTAGCATTTTACCTGATTTGCAATGTAAACAACTTCAACTGAAACCGAAAGCCCAACAACAACAAAAACAATATTAGCAACAACAACAACAGCTCCAACGATTGGTTCTGTTTTTTTCGCACATTTTTTTATTGGAAATACCCAAAGGCAGCACAAAAAATATCCAACAGTAGGGACTTGCCCGACAGTAGGGACCCTGTGTTTAGTTTTTTTTGGAAGTATAGTATTTTTGGTGCAGTATAATATTTTTGAAGCTGATTAGTATTTCCGGTGTGATATGGCTTTTCGGAGCAGTAAAGTATTTTCGGTGCTGTGCTTTTTAAACACAAGGTCTAATTAAAATGATTTAATGACGATTTCAAATTTATTCGCTGCAGCTAAAACTAATCAAGATACGAATAATATATTCCGATTGATGATCCAGCTCCAGTGCTATAATCGCTCAGGATATTATACCTTGCATATTTTGTAACAGTCCTCCTTGGAATCAAAGCGATTGTCATTGCCTCCACATCCACCATATAGGAAACGCTTGCAGTCGTTATCTTTGGGGTCATAG
Source organism: Sphaerogastrella javana (assembly GCA_037040025.1). Classification (NCBI taxonomy): domain Eukaryota; kingdom Metazoa; phylum Arthropoda; class Insecta; order Diptera; family Drosophilidae; genus Sphaerogastrella; species Sphaerogastrella javana. Next base: position 774 of record JBANCZ010000675.1, on the reverse strand, counting down.
CTCCAGCTGGGCATATATGCCAAACATATAATACCACCATTTCCATTTTTTGCTGGAGTCTGATCACAAATAGCTGTAGATTGTCTTAGTATATATACTATATATATTAGGAATAAATATGGATATGCTTACGGTTCTTTTGACCAACTACGAGGCCAAGCAGTGTAAGGACTATGCAAATTACTGCAGCTAATTTCATTTTGATTCGCTTATCTGGTCTGCTGGGTCTACTAAAAAACAACTAACTGTATTAGGATTTATAGCGACCTGATTTATACCCCCAACATTGCCTTACTTACTGTCTATGTGTGAGTGTATGTCTAATTTCTCCCACAGTTCATTAACAATTAAATGAGAAATTTTAAACAAATAGGTGTACCTAAACAGTGTTATTAAAGGTCGGTAAGAAGTTGTTGCAATACGTCAATTTTAATAGTATTTTATTTATGTGAGAGTTCGGTAACTAGAACTATACAACTTAAATAATATATTTCAATCGATGTTCCAGTTCCAGTTTTATCAACATATATGAGTTTTTTTCTTACATCTCGCCTGAGTGTGTGGCTTGGACCATAGCAAATTCATTTTTTATGCAGCGTAAAGACGCAGCAAATTTTAAGTTTGAATCTTACCACTCTCAGCTTTGACGTTATGAAAGTCGGCAACGTCGCACCTTTAGATATACATCTGTACATTGATTCTAAGTAGGGTTGTTGATAATATATCGAAATATCAATATATCGATATATTTAACAGAAAACGATATATTTATAT